>WEIT01018439.1:647-69903 GCA_013389985.1 Dryoscopus gambensis
TACAGAAGCCAGAGGCACATTATCAAAACCTACTTGGTCTTCAAAATAGTAATAGAAGTTTATCAAAATGGGATGCCTTTATGAGATTGACAGCTCTTTTTGCCCTCTGGTCTGGAAACACTACACCACATTCCTCACTGGACAGCAACAGAAATTCCAGAGAATTGTTCAAAGAAGGGGGTGGAGGGATAATATCTTCTTTCCATCACCTTTCACAGCCTCTGAAATAATTAAAACTAAACCAAATTTTTCGCCATTCAGAATTTTGTGTTCTATTTTCCCGTATCACATTTTATCAACCAAAGATTTTTAGAAATATTTTGTTTCTCCAAATTCCCAAGATGGAAGAAGTAGGACACAATTAAATGCACTTGACTATGTGTTCTTCCGCTTCAGTTTGCAATCCTGAACAGATTATTCCATTTGCTGTACTTCAACTTTCACTCTTGTGAAAATCGGGAAGAAGAGATATTTACAGCACTCATTTCCCTAACTTCCATTCATGTCTAAAACAGTGACAAAAACATAATGGATCACTTTGTTCATTGAATAAACAACCCACAAATGCAACTTTATAAGGTACATTCCCAGGAAACAGATCTATAAACCTGGTAAATGCACCAAGACCCCATCAGGGATGTTTGAACTAAATCTTAATTTGTCATTCATGAACANACTCTGGCTCCTCTGTCCATCCTGTGATGATAACTCAGCAGAGAAGAGGTGAGCAGTACTGAAATCACTGCTAACTTGACTCTACAGCTTCAGTCCCAGATGGTTTTTATGACAATTTGGAGCAAGTTTCAGGCTGACCTAAATTGTGATGTTGGCAGGTCTCGGAAAAAAACCCCAGAGCCTTCTCTAAGCCAAACTCAATTTTTCACTTTCATTAGGCCTTCTGCATGGTGGAGATGGCAGAGTGCCAGAAGATAGCCCAAATGGACAACATCTCAGCATGATTATGAGACTGTGTACTCAAGTATCTGAAGGACTTCTCAGCAATGCAAACCAGCTCAAATAGAGGAATATGGCGGAGGTCACTTAGTTCAGCAGAATTGCTTCCAAGCCTCCAGAGAACATCCCACAAAAAAGCTGGACAGCAGTACATTAGTTTTCAGATATGGACATTTCTTTGTAACAGGCACTGATGTATGCAAGGATGGAGATTTGAGGTTACTAGGTGATTGACATGACACCATGGCGCCCTAACGGCTGCACATCCATCTTCTCAATCTTCCCTCCCTCTTTCTGTCCACACTGGAGCTATATTATCTATCCTGGTTATCAAATGAACATGTGAAAGACCAAAAGACTGGGGTCATAGTGTCCAGCTCAGTAAGTTGTGTTAGAACACTAATTTAATCTGCTTTGGGTTTTTTTTTTTTTTTTTCCATTTTGCAGACTCCCCAGTTTTCTGTATGCTTGAGAGCATTGCTTCAGATCAGTAGTCATGGTGGCAAGTGCTGGGCAGTGGGCTGAAACAATTTTATCTTGATGTGTTAAATTAAAAGTGCACTACAAATGGCAGTGACAAGGTTTTAGTATTGCCAGTCTTTCTGAAAAAAAGGATGTGAAAAATGTCTGCCCACTGGGCCCAGAAGTTGTCACTGTACTGACTGTGCTACAGAGGCACTTGTGTTTTTTGAGACCCAAGAAACAGATGGAGGCAGAAACACTGATTTTCATGTCTACATTCTGTTAACATCTTCTCAGCTTAAAGTTCGCTTCACGTCCTTGAGCCTTCCAAATAGCACAGTAATGAATATGGAAGAAAAGTGCATGTTTTTGACTCAGCATCAGCAGAGTACAACTCAGTACTCTGTGAAAAGAAAAGTACAGTGAAAGAGGCCTCCTCCTGAAGGTTATTATTTCTGTCTGCAGAGCAGAGTCACATTGCAGGCACGTCATCTAGTGTGCTAGGCCTTGTGCTGATAAACATTAGGGGCAATTCTTACTCTGAAGACCTTACAGAGCAACAGAGGCAAGCACTAACTGAGGGACTTCATCCCATTCCAGTGCCAAACCACAGGAATTGTCTCCTTCTCATAGCTCCCTCTGGTAGGAAATACTGTTTGATTGCTGACTTATAGTATCTGAGCAGGAAAGCAAGGTGCATCAACCAGAAAAGTACAATCTACTAACACACAGGGCAAGAAAATGAACCCATTGCATCCAGGCACTTACATTTTGAAGTTTTGAAAGTGGATTTTTTTTTTTCCAGTCTATTAATTTGCTCTTCCAATCAGCCAGTCCCACAAAGGCGCAGCTCCCCAGGCACACACCCTGCTAGCAAACCTGCATCTGCAGAAGGTCCCTCCTTATGCTATATGCAAATCCTTCTGGAAGCTGGGAATCATTTGACTTATGAGGTTCCTGTCTCCTATACCCAAGCTATTCATCTAATTTACATGTATTCAGCTGCTTGTTTGTTTGCTTAGCATGCTAAGTATCAGTTTTTAGAGAGATTCACCATCTATATATGCTCTTTATAGGATGTGCTCATGTGTTACACAAAAGCTGTTTCGCTTTTTACCTCCTGCTGACTCCCTGCAGAGGAATGTGATGAGGTCTCCTATGCACCAAGTGAAGACTTATTTCCATGCTGTATAGCATGTATGATATAGAGTGCTTCTTTTCCACCCTTGCTGTAAGGCTGACCCCTCTGTTCTGTGGGTTTCTCTTCTTTTCTTGGCAAATGAGATGCTGACATTGTTTTGCATTCTCTGTGTTCACCAAAAAATACAGATTATGAGCAGTACACTCACCATAAGGGTGACTGGGTCAGAGAATTGTCTTACACGTTGCTACTGAAAGAACAGCTTCATAAATCCTTCCAGGGAAAACTGGTCTCCAGCCACAGCTGTGGTATAATCTTTGATAACATCTAACTTTAAAACTTGAATTCAGTCAAATAGAAAGTTGCCCTTAATAAAGTACCCACCAACTAGAGGGAAATTTAAAAAAAGATAGTTTCATCTTTTTTTTTTTTCCCGATAAAGAATATCTTTCAAATTTTCAAATATAGTGCTTGAAGAACATATATTTGTACTTGGCACCTTGGCTAGACTTTCAGAGATGATGACTCAACTTTCCACTGATGATAACGGGGTTTGGATCAGGCCCTCTGTTTGTACATGCCTTGTAGGTAAACAGAAACTTTCACATCTATTGCTTGTAATCCTCTCATACACACGGAGAACAGAATTCACCATGTGAAGTAAAGAAGGAATAAAATAAACATACAGGTCATGCCTGCCAACAAAAGCAAACAGCAGGCCCTCCAAAGCAGACTAAAAACCTGTGTGTGAACAATTCTGGAGTCTCAGTGCCATTTTAACATAACAAACCCCTTCTGGGACTACCATGGGTAATTGCTGCAAGAAAAATCATTTTCATCTGGTAGCTAACTATGCTGTATTTCAAACCACTGCCTAGATTATCCTTAAATACTTTTGACCCCAGGGAAATTTAAATTTAACCTTTTGTAACACTGTATTTTCCAGTTCCAAATAACCATTGCCATTATTTTAAGTTGTAGGTGTGATAGACTATGTGACCTAATGTTAATAACATATAATTGAGACTGATAAAAAGTAAACGATTGTTTCACATGCTGTTCTGGAAACTGATCAATGTGTTAATGTCATATCTTGCAGAGCTGATTGATCAAGCAAAAAGAAGAAGAAGAAGGAGGAAGGTTTTCATCTGTCTGCTTTCGTGGGACACATTTTCAGCCTGTACTCCACACTTCTTCCTATTTACCACTGCAGATAACACCTGGCCAACTAGAGAGGTACAAAAGGCTTTCTCCTGTAGAAAAGTTACTCCACATATTGGACCATAGCACATTCAGAAAGAATCTATCCATTCACACTCCCTTGAGATCCAGAGGACGGAAACAAATGGTTCATTTGGCACCTCTCTAACTACTGAGTAACATCTCTGCTGTAATGTCCACTGATTAAATGTTATTTTTCAGGATAATTGTAAAGTATAAACACCAGACTAAATTTGATAATACTCATACTGAGGGCAGTGAGAGCTGGGAGAAAAAGGCATACAGCTTATGAAAGCTTGGAGGAAAAGGTAAGAGTTGTGTAAAAAGATGTTAGAATTAGTAAGAGTCTCCATTTGCCCTTCAGCTGTCCTCTCTTTTCTATTAAAACTTTGGGGGAAAAAATGACAATAGTTCATCTATTTTATTAACATCTTTTCTTCCCTGGAGAATTAGATGGGTGCAGACAGCAAGGATAGAGAGGCTTATTTTAGGCTAGTACCTAGGGTATTAATTATATACCTAGGGTATAATTAGGGTATAGCTGAGAATCCTGGGATAATTATAGGAAATGGAAAACCAAGGCTGAATATTTGTAAAAGTTCTTTCTGTCTGTACTAATCTGTAGAATTGTTGCCCAAGAGAAATGTTTATTGTTTTGCATATATAAAAAAGTGATCGACTATAAATTGGGAAATATATCTTACAAATTTCTTAGCTTTCAAAACATGCTTCTCATTTTAAATTCCAGATGAACCACATCTGTTAGTATCCTCTGGTTTTCACTTGTGCCTTGTTTAAAGCAGAAATATGAGATAATGGGATTGAGGTTTAAGAGTTGTTCATGTGCTTGAAATCCAGAATCACTTGCTTTTCCATGCATCCTTTCTGCTATTGTTACTGCTTCAATGGCAATTGCTCAGCTCTTTTCCCCTCCAAGTTTCTAACGTTGCTTAAGGAAAACGCAAGCTCTGCTGGGCACTACATTGCAAGGAGCAAACTTTCCAGGAAGAGGGTCAGGATGCATGAACAAGCGTCTTCTAAATCTAGCTTTGGGGATCATCCGAATATGGGAAGAAAAAATTCAAGAGGAGGAACAGCATTAGGAAAGGAATGAGTTCCCTTATTGCTACTATAGGAAGGCTGGTCAGAGTGAAGCCACCACCCATTTGGCTGTGAAAGAGGCTGCATTCTGGCATGCCACCTATCGTCTTGCTCAGCCAGCAGCACGGGCATGAGCAGAAACCCTTCCAGCTGCATTAGCTACAGGGAGCGAGAGCTTGCAGGACCAATACCATGGTATTGCTTGGTTATGTGCTTCAATGCCTCCTTTTGCTGAGCACCAATCCCAGAGACAAGCCCACCAGTACATTGCAATCCACTAATCTGTCTGAACACCCCTGAGGTCTTCCTACAGCCTCTGCAATCATCCCTTAAAAGTATTCAGGAGCTTGCAGGCTCTGATCTGCCCCAGAGTGTGAACAGGCGAAGTATGGGCAAAACCATTAAGCGAAATGTCCTTTTAATGACCATGGGGGTTTGGTCTGTGCCACTAGTGCTGACCAAGACTGTATAATTTGTGTACCTTTTCCTTTGGTGGTACCTGGTAGAGCACACCACTTCCTTTATCTGAGTTTCTTGAGGACAGAGAAAAAAGAAGATTGAAAATTACAGCTAGTATTTTGAACTGCAGGAGAGTGTCCCTGTTTTGCTCTTGTTCTTTGCAGGAAGATAATTGCTGTCATCTTTTAGGAGAAAGTGCCCTTCCAATTGAATCTCAGGAGTTTTATAACATGTCTTAAAAACGGTTTGTTTATTATTTTGGGTTTTCCTGTTGTTCCTCCCCTCTCTCCACTGATTTGCTTCAGAGAAACGAAGTGTACTATACATAAACAGCTAGAGCAAAAGCTACTTGCTTTTTTTATTCCGTATTTTTACATATGTTTTTAATGACTTTCAATCAGACACAATCTGTAGTTATAATAAAACAGTGGATGTTTATTATTATTGCTATTACATTATTATTATTGTACTCCACACTATTATTATTGAATTGTAAACTTGAACTCTGTGGTGCATTTTTACAATTTTCTGTGATTTGCAAGTGTTTGGGGGTTCATTTACATAAAATGAAGAACTGATGGAGTTTTCCTGCATCCTACAGTGAATTTCACTTTATAGATTTCTTTTACAAGAGTAATGTCACTCATTTTTGATTACCTTAGTAATTTGCTTTGCCTCCAGTTGGTCACAATTTTAATTTAAGGAAAGAATTCAGTGTCTCAGAGACACTGGCAGATCCTGCCAGTGAATCCTACTGCCTGTGGGAAGTGCTGGTTGATATTCAGAGCTTCAACACTTCCCATTTTGCTGAAGGAGGAGCTTCATCACAGACATTCTAGCTCTTTGGGCCCTATTTTTCACTTTTTTACATCCCAACCACGTGTCTCGTGCCGTGCCACAGCTACAGCGCTGAATTCCTCATCAGAGAGCTCTCTGAAAGCAAGATAATACTTCCGCAGTCTCAGCAGTTACTGTGTCCTCCAGGAGGTAAAAAATATCAGTTGGGGAATCAACAGGACCTACATTCTCCTTGTTTTATTCTCTTTAACTTGGAGCGGCAAAACCCCGCAACTTTTCTTGAAGAGAGGGCATTTGTTTAAGGTTGTACATCTTGCCATGCTCTGAGACAAACACAGGTTAGTGAATAGACAGTTTTCAAAACCATGTGGGCATCTGTGCAGGTTACTGCATGAAGTGCAGCAATCATCTCTGCTGCGGTCCCAGGTCAGGGATGGTTTTGAAGGATTTCCAGGCACACCCACATGTCTGCAGAGGACAGCAAATCACAAGGCACATAGGTATGACCCAGAGCCGAGCAAAGGCAAAGCTCTTCTAGATGCAAGGCTCATGGCCATTTTAATACTGTGTGACAGATAACCCAGTTTATAGGTAGGCATTTTCTGAATGGGACTGGTCAAGAGGATGTTTGAATGCCTGAGATGGTTTGACGCATGATTTTGTCCCCCTCGTGATGAAGGTTGTCATTCCCAACTTGTCCCCCCTTCCTTTAATTCCCAGCTCTTTCTCTCAATGTTCTTTTTAGCTGGGTGAAGTTTATATGCTTCAATCATATTCAATTAACCAGCCATTGCTTCACCTAAAACCTTGCTGCTGATCTGAACAGAAAGCCCAGAAAGCAGTGCACAGACTGTTTTTCCCTCCAGCACCACAGAGAGACATTAGAAATGTCTCCTTCATGCTCAGGTTTTCAGCAACTTCTTCCAGTCAGCTAAAGACTTAACCTCATGTCTCCTTCTGAATAGGGCTGATTTGAGCCACGGTGAATTTCTGATAATCTCTTTGCTTTTTTCCCTCAAGAAAGAAATTGATGTGTGTTTTATTTGCTGTTGGCAAAAACAAACAAACAGCTGTAGTGGAAAGGTGGGGCCCAAGGCCACAGCACAGCAGCAGTTTCTGGTGAAGAGCTTCAGAACAAGCCACGATGCCCTAGGGGTGGGAGAGCTCTTTCATTGTTTCTTGGAGACTTGAAAAGGAAAGGACAATGCGGTTAATCTCCAGACAGGTTATTTTATTAAAGCTCACGGTAGAGGTAAGGGAGGACTCTGTGAAAAGTTTGGACACCTTCACTCCCCCTGAGGCTCCTAGAGGAGATGCCACCACAGCCTGATGCCACATGTTGGCAGCCTCGGGGAGCAGGGAGGCAAAGGAAGCCCCGAAGTCCAGCTCGAGGGAGTTAAAGCAATGATGTGAAGAATCACCTTAACAGGACAAAGGCCTGGTGCAGAACATGATGGCAGCACAGGACTCCCAGACAGTTCTGTGGCAGACCCGGCGGTGAGAGCAACAAGTAGCAAGTAAGGTGAGCAGCAGTAGTGGAGGGAAGCATTGGGTTTGGGACTAGTGGTTTCTTGGCTAAGGCGGTACAGCCTGACACCCAGAGAGGTAATAGCTGTGGAAATGCTGCACCTCCATGAGGGTAATGGCTGGAGGAGGAAAGCAGCAGCTTGTCACCAATGTTGTCACTCATCCTGGCCAAGGGAAGGGTTGGACTGTGGCCAGAGTGCTCTGGAGGCTGGTAGTTAGCCATTACTAATATGGTCATATTTTTCATCTTCTTTTTGTTCCTTTATCCCTTTTTCAATAGATGCTCTGCCATTTAAATCCATGCACTTAGCTCATGACATGTGAGGGTGGAAAAAAAGAGTGTTCCATGTGCAGTCAAAGCCATGGGTTTTCTGTGATTTCTGAACTTGGAGTTTGTGCCAGGGTTTAAACATTTCAGGAAGAATTCCCTAGAGGCCCCTCATGGCTGCCAAAAAGCATCCAGGCAGATGGGTTGCCACTCGACGACTTGATGCAAGGAGTGGGAGGAGAAGGCTGCACGGCCTGTCACAGCCCCGACGCCTCCCAGCACTCACACTGCCCTTCGGCAGCAGCCACGGTGCTGCTGGCTCACCCTGCCTGGTGAGGGAAGCACTCCCAGAGAAACTCTCCTGGCATGTGGCTATTGATCTCACCAAGTGTTGCTGTAAAACAATCACTTACAGCGTGGTCTGTAATCAGGAGGAAGCTGAGATTTATTGAAGTTCCCCTCCTCAAGAGCCAGGGGTATTTATCTGAATTCAGTGGGTCCCCATTTGCCTGGTGACAGGACTGTGCAGATGCTCAATCACTGCCTTCCTTATTTTTGCAGCAGCAGACACTTTCCTTCTTGAAGACTAGAAGGGTAAAGCCCTCTGAAACAAAAACCCATGTCAGAGGTTAAAAAAGCCCAAAACACTAATTAAAATAAATAACTAGGGACACACTGAGACTGTCTGCCCACAAGGCAGGTTCTTGCAAGCTGTATTTTTCAACATTCCTGAAAATAACCACTGAAAATTTTGCCTTTTCTTTTTTTTTGCAAGTGTCTACTTGCAAAGTCCTTTCAGTAGCATGGTAGTTGCTCTTAAACATTGAACATGTCACTGTCTGCAAAAAGGCAGTGGATATTTTCTCAGTGTGTTCTAAATTATTTGAAGCTTTTTGCTAAAATAACAAATTAGTGCGCACCTTAGCCAAACCCACAAATATTTGTACAATTAAACAGCAAGCTTTGTAGTCAGAGTAGGAAAAGCATTCCCTTGTATTTTGTGGCGCCAAGCAGATTTTTTTTGTCCCACTAGATTAAGTTAGATTAACCAATCAGATAAAATGAGCAACACCAAATGTATTAAACAATAAATTAAAGCCTACTTTTTAAGGAATGCTTAATTCATCAGCTTTGACATTTGGGAAGACCGAAATGCTGTGACGGAGATAAGGTCTTATCTGGGAATTATACCTATGGAGTTTAGAGGATTAGAGAGGGCAACTCTAGTATGCAGGTGGGTCAAAACCAAGCGAACAGAAAGCAAACAAGGTGGCATGCTACCTTCAACTATGTCGGGTAGAAATGTCTCTTTTTTAGGTATTATGTAAGTTATTGTTATGTAAGTGACCTGCAGTCAGTCTTCCTGCCTCCTGTCCATTGTAGGCAGCTGGGAAGAAGGTAGAGGTGAGAATAAAACAGTGTGAAAAAGGAAAGGGGTGAGATGAACTATTTCCTTGACCCAGAGCAGGAGCTCCAAAGTTGAGGGCACTCCGCCATCAGACAGATTTCAGGAGAAGATTGACGTGCCAAGAAGTGCCTGGTTGGGAGACAGTTTTCTGTGAGAGGAAATGTCCTGTGCAAGGAGCCTGTGCTGCAGGTACAGGGCAGGGTGTGTGTGGATCCTGCCTACCCTGGCCTGCAGGACACCCCTTCGGCAAAGACCCTTCTGGCTGGAGCAGGACAGTGGTGGGATTTAGGCTGTGTGTCAGTGCCCACTTAATTTACTGTTTCCTGTGATGACTGAGAGGTAGTAAAGGGGGTCACTGACCATCAGAAATGAACGTGCTGTTTTATGCAGGATACATAATCTTTTTATTGATAGGTATGACTTGTTCAGTCTCTCTGTAATTCACTAGGGACAAGTGAAGGCCAAATATTTCAAAGTCATTGTAAAGTGATGCATACAGCTGATAGGAAGGGCATAACCCCTCCCTCCAACACCATTCCCCCCTTAAAAGAAACACTGCTATTTTGTGGAAACTGTTGACGTACTAGAAACTATTTCATTGCTTTAATACAGAATTTCAGCCTTTCTATTTCCTGGGTTATTTTCATAAAGACATGGTCTTTATTGCTTGAGAGATCATCTGCTCCTGCTGCTTATTCATCACTTGCAGCCATATAACACATAGTCCTCTGTGACATCATAATCATCTCCAGAGCAACTAATTATGATGCCACAATCACAGGAGTGACTTCAAGTGAGGAATAAGCAGCAGGAGCAAATGAACTTGCTAAGTAACAAATAGTCTGTTTTCAGGCAAATGTCCCTAGTAATAAAATAGGAGAAGGGGGGAAACCTACAGAAAACATGACACATGGCCAGAAATGTTCATAAATACACCATTTAACAAAGTTTTTCACAAACGCCTCTTTGATGTCACATGCTGTAACTAGCTTCTCTGGGCCAAAAGCTGAAAAACTGGAATAACTCCAAGGATTTGAGTCACTTGTACTGGCAAAGAAACAAAATGCACCAGCTTACTTCAGATTTACCCCAGTGCAACTGAAGCTACAATGGAAATAGAATTAAAGTGACATGGCAAGAGGCTTTTACATTCACATCAGACAAAAGGTAAGAAATTTGATGGGAATTGATAATTCTCAAATAATAAAGATAGTGGCTTTAAACTGACGTAGTTGAAATTTGGCTTTGTAGAGTCAATGGTTATGCACACACAAACACGAAAGGGAAATCGCCCTTTTACCTGTGCTACAAAGCCACCATAGTCTTGAGTGATGGCCCTGCAACTCTAGCAAGAAAATACCATGGCAAACCTCTGTTTTTGTAGTGAGTCTGCTTGGTTTCAAATACAGGGGAAAAGAAGATACTTTGGAAACTGAAGAGTGGGTGAAGAAGTAGTGCAGTTGTTGCCGTGTGCTTTTTTTTTTTAATTTACAGAAAGTATACTCTATATTGAACAACAACAGATGTCCTAGGAGTGAATGCAGGGTTGTAATTCATTCTCAAGGCTCTGCGGCTGTTCATAAACTGCTCAGGCGCTGTCTGACATCAGCAGAGTCCTGCAAGTGAATTACGGTCCCCTATCCACACTGGGACCATACATTACTGGATGCGACAGGCAGCCAAGACACAGTTGGCTCGTGTCACCAACTGGTTTGCAGGCTGATGGGTACTGAAGGAAAAAAATTTATTAATCAGAAGTATTTTTCCTTAACACCTTTTGTTGGGACACGTTCTGAAACAAAGGTTGGTATTGCAGTGTTGGCTGCATTAATTTGAGGATTTGCGCCTAGAGTAGAAGGAACTTTGAGGATCATGTGAAACCTCCAGGAGAACATGATGTCTGAATTTCGTTCATTTCTGCCTGTGCAACACCATGAGAATAGGAAAAGATATTACTGCCCACAAAATGGTCTGGGGAACAGGTGTTACAGCCGATGGCAAGTTAAAATAGACCTGAAGGCTCCAAGAAATAGCCATTTCCCAACTACTAGAGAATAGCCCAGATGGTAGATATTCTGATATCAGTGAATCTTTAATACTATCTCATAAAGATTTAAAATGCAGTTCAATTTCAGCACAGTTATAAACACACATCTTACAGTCATACCAAAAGCTCCCTTAATACAATATGGCTGCCTGCACTAAAAGCAACTTAAGCTAAGGATCACTAGTAAATCATTTGTTTTATGCTCAGTTCCTCTGAAAAAGTCTTTCCCAGATGTAGCCACTTCGTTCTCAGTATTTTTCTTCTGGGATTTAAGTAACCCACAATCCCTTCTCATCTTACTATATACCTAAAATGCTACAAAGTGCAAGAAAATTTGGCCAGAATTCTTCACTTAAAAAGAATATTCAGGTTATTTTAGAATCTTTAATAACTAGAGAAAACCTCCCCCATCACTCAAAAGAAGCCTTTACTACCTATCCTGTCCCTAAGTCCCATTGCCACATCTCCCATAATTACCAACCCCCAGAGGCTGAGTTTGAAGCCATCTATCTGTAACAGACACAGCTGAAAGGAGTGGGAGGAGAGCAGTGACTCAGCACTATAGACTTTAGTTCAATTTGCTTTCTTTTTATTTCCACTTCACCATTAAGAATTTAGCCAGAAAGGTTAAAATGAGGAACATGACATGAATCAGGGCAAAGTGAAAACTATAAAGAAATTTAATGATTTTTTTTTTGTTTCCTTATTTTGCAGGGATTTTTATTTTGCTAACTATTGAGGAAGGTCTGGGATAGAAAAGCTTACCTTTTAGGTGAATTGATTAATATAGGCCAGGTAGTTCCTGGGAATAAATTAGGGAAATCCTATGACAGCTTTTATCAACACGTTGGAGAGTTATATTTTAACTACTTCTTTGTTTTCAACACAAAGGAGCTGGTTGTTAGGCATCAAATTTGGAAGAGGAAAGAAATAGTTATGCTAATGTAATTCATGGTCAGATGATACAAAGTCAAAAGAAGTTGCAAATCTGAGTGAAGATAGAAAAATTACAATAGGCTATAGAGAGGCTAGAATCATCGGCAAAAAACAGCATAAAGGGATTCAGTGTGGGGAAAAACAGTAGCTCAGATAGAACAATAGAGGCAAGTGATCCAGAACACTGAAATCCAATGGAAAGCCAAAATATGGAAAGCAATTGCTCTGTAAAAAAGGAAATGTTGTTACTGGGCAGTAATTAGATATGGGTTTGAATTGCAAATAAATCAGCAAAACAAATAAACAAATGAAAAAGGACAAGGGCAAGATCAGGCTGTATATGTCAAAGTGCAACATGAGCAGAGACAGTGGTTCTTAAAAAACTGAGCTGACTCTTCCTTTCTGAATGTGACACTAGCAAAGTAAAAATACCCAAAAACCTAGCAAGTCATTAACTTCTTTCATTCTTTTGTGAGGAACTTCAGATTTGTTTTATCTGCTGTCCTCCAATGCCTCATAATCAGTGAGGGACTATTCATTCTGATTTGAAAAGTGCTCTTGCCCAAATTAAGTCAAATAGAGGCAAATTCTTTGGACTAACCCAAGGCCTGGCTCTCTGCATCCTTGTGTAAGAGTTGAATATTCTTCCAGGTATCTCTGTTATGAAATAGCCTCTCTGCCGATATCCCCATATCACACCATTACTGTGGGGTTTTTTTCTGACTTGAAGCAATAGACTAGTCTCAAACCAGTCATCTGCATGTTAAGCTGTATTTAGAACAAATCATTTTAAAGCAAAACAACAACAGAAAAGACAAAGGAGCTGTGCTGATTTTTTTCTAGATTTTTAACAAAATGTTTGATGTTGTAGAGATTTCCAAACAATTAATGTGAAATTGGGGATTGTTGTTCCCATGATTTATTTACCATCTATAGAGAACTCAGCTGTGGTGCTGCTGCTATTGCTACTTTTCCCTCAGCATTTAGAGTTGAAAATTGGTAAGCTTTTTGCAGGGGCAGGTTTCCACCGATTAAAGTGTGCTGGAACTGCAAGGTTCAAGCTGAAGCAGTGTGAAGCAATTGTTTGAACAAACACAGGCAGCAGAAGTTAGCTTAGGGGCTTTTTGATTCTTTCTCTCCCTAATACATGGTGGAGCCCTGGAAAGGCCATGTTTTTAACCGTGACTTGCTTCTGTGGTAAGGAAGGTAGTGCTGTTCCCACATCAGGAACAGGCAGATCACCTGTATCCAAGAGCTGTTCCTTGTGGCCACCACTCTCCCTGCCTTCTCAACACTTCCCCACTTGCAGTTAAACAGCTCATCCTCAAAGCTTGTTTCCTCCTGTAAGGCTTCATGCTCTGCTCTAGGAAACTGAAGTTCTGAACTTGTGACATGCTCCATTTGTGTCTAAAAGGTGCAAAACAAACAAAGCAAGGCAAATAGCCAATTTTATTGGAGCACTATGGGCTTGCTGTCAAAAAAGGTGTTTTTTCACAGAAGAAAAAAATGGCCAGGTTGCAACAGATGCAAGGAATAACTTGAAGGGTGCCCTGAATTTCTGTGTAGCTTAATAGAAAGAGAGTTGTGCCACCAACGATGCATTTAATATGAGCTTTAGTAGTGGGGAATATTTTCATGTCTCATCTTAGCTGAATTACTATAATTTTGCTCCAGTACACCTGTGTCAGTGATGGAGGGAGGGACACTGGTTTGTATAGGTCCATGGCAGACAATTGCCAACTCTTCAACCTCACCACCAGCAGATGCTCTTAGGCCAGTTCAAGCAGTAAATCTCTGTCCTGGCTTAAGAGACCTGTTTAGTTATTGGTTTCCTTGCAACACGATTCGTATGGAGCTGCAAAGGTTGAGCTGTTTTCATTGGTCTTTCCTTTGGAAAAGGCAAATCTCTGAGGGCAGGGGTGGCCACTGGGCACCAGCTGCTTTGTGCTTGCTCCAGCCAGAGTCAGGCCTTCCCCAGCCACATGCTTGATAAGCACCTAAATTACCAGATTTAGTCCACCATACACTTCGCTGGTCACCAAGGGGAACCAGTTGATTGGCTGGTTTCTATCTGTATAATAGAGGGAAGCGATGCAGAGATTTGTGGCAGAACTTGGGGAGAAGGAGGATATTTTGTTTGTCTGTGCTTTCCTCAGCTAGAAAACCATTTTAATTTTTTTTCAACCACTGCTTCTAAGAATCCTATTTCCCTTGTCTCTTGTTTTAATACTGTAGGGCTGCTTTTAATGGTGACAATGTAGCCAGAATTAGATCTAATAACAGTGTTCGTATAGAGACTCCGAGGTACAGTATCACATAAATAAACTAGACTGGGTATTCTACAAAATTGTAAAAATGAAATAAGGAAGGTGTGAAGTTTAGGGGGGTGATTTATATGTGGAAAACTAGTGCCAAGAATATTGTTATGGGCCTGGCTCCTAGAGGCAAGATTTGTTAGCAGAAACTGTCTCTAAATATTTATGTTCAGCTAAATAATTGCTAAATAATTCCAGTTCTCAGCTGGAAATTCAGGATCAGGCCTAGCTCGAATGGGTGGCTGAGCAGGATGGTATATTGGTGTTTTATACAGCAGTCCTCTTACTCTATGACACTTGTAACTTTCAGGATATAATTAATCTTTTATAAAGTGCTCTTCATAGTCTGTCATTGGAACACTTCTTTTAGAAGTATTTCTTTAAAATAAATGAAGCACTTAAAAGCAATATATTTGGTATTATTTATTTGGGAATTAGTGAAGACAGTTGTGCTTTTCTGCTCTGATTGTGTACTCTGCTTTGCATGAACTCTATTTTTGTCAGTTAACACCTTTGTGTGTGAGAGTGAGATTATGCTATTACTGTCATTATTTAGGCTTCCACAGCTTAGGGACAAGATTTTTTTTAATGTTCTTTTTACCATGTTGGCTAATACTTACTGTGCTCAAGATTAATGGTGGGCTCCCTGTAAGGAGTTTTTTATGGAGAGACTCTAGAAGAAATTACCTCTTATGAACATACAGGGAAGAGAGAGCCTCATCACTCAATGCAGCTGGGAGACAGACATCTATACTACAATATTCTTCTATTTTCCTCATCTCAGAGCACTGTTATAGTGATGTGGCAAAGGGGACTATTTTGAGTTTATGATCATGAAACAAAGAAACATTTTAAAGGGACCTTGTCAAGATTGGGAATTTTGATATTGGTACAGGCCCTCCAGTGGACTGGCTTTTGGATACCTCTGTCCTCTCCCCTAGGCCATCCCTTCATGCCCACAAGACACATTTGGTAAATCTGTTGAAGTAACCCAATGCTAGGATTTATAAAAAACCCTGATCTTAGCAAAAGGAAGAAGAATTGCTTCTGGGCCATTAGCACAGGACCCCCAGGACCTGGGCAGGAGCAGTGGACATCGCAGGCTCTACTAAACTTGTGTTGTGGGGTCTGAGAGCTGGGGAGACCAAATGGGGTGCTCTTGATATCCATGAGCCAATGGTTTAGTGCTTTCAAAAACTGAGGTCTTATCCTCAGAGGTGAAATGGTGTTGATCTCTCTTGGAAATCAGATCCTAGGAAGTAGATATATTTTTCCAAACAGTGACTGGAGGATTTGTCCACGCTTTCACATGGTTTGATCTGTAACTCACTGACACCACCAGACCTGGACAAACCTAGCATGGGGTTGTCACGGTAGAACCAAAATCTTTCCTTGTCTTGCCGTCTCTAAAATCCCATTTCTAAAGTTCTGGACTGCCAGAAGCAGTCCCTCCCCACAAGGAGGACGAAAGAGTTCTGTGACATGAACAAAGGACCAGGGGAAGAATGCACCCTAAAAATGTAAGACTCTTAATCTTCTGGACTCTAAGACATTATTGGATTTATGAAAGATAGATCTCTTGTATCACTTACATGTACAAAGCATCACCTATCTTCTGAAACAGACATATTTTGAATATTTATGCAGAAACAGCTCCTTTATGCATTTTCTGATGCTCCTGATCTAGTTTAATCAATTAAAACAACATTAAATGCATTTGAATATCTCAGCTCTTTCTCTTATCAATATAATTCTCAAATGTTTTCTTTTCAGAGCCCAAGGTGATGAAAAATAGATTCATTTACTCTATTACTTCTTATAATTGTGGCTCCAAGAATTTTTTTCCCCTAATTTTGAAGCCACAAGAAGACTTTATGTGGCTCTAAAACTGCTGTTGGTTTTCATACCACAATACTCAAGGGCATATCTCTCCTTCAGGCTGCTATTGTTTGCAATCTGGAGATAAAGGCACACTTGATAAAACACTTTTAATGATGTTAATATTAATACTTTGGTGGGATACTTTATCCTCTAGTAATAGCTTTAAAGAGTTTGTTGAGATTTTGTCATCTCATACATTTTAATAGAAAATTAGGTTTGTGATTAACAAGAAAAATATATCTACCTGTTACTTTATTTTACTTACAGTGCCATATAACGGCTGCCAGTGGAATAATGTATACCTTGAGCCATATGTAGCTCGGCACTCGTGGTGAATACTTGATGCTTCAGACAGAAAGCAAGGTGCAAACTAGCTACGAGCATTACCTCAGGCCACACTGCTCCACATCTGTCCCTTGGGAACCTCTGCATGGAGGTAAGGGCAGGCTGTGAAGCACCTTTTTCTGAAGGAGACAAAGCTCCCAATCTCATCGGGAGTGCAGCTGCCCACATTCTCCCTCTGCAGAGGAAAGGTCATTTTGTGATCTGTAAGCCAGCAGCTCTATGTAGGCTCTGGAGCTAAGCCAGGTTCTTGTAGTTTGTCCCCTGCTGGTCCTTTGGGAGGCTTTTATGCTTGAGGAAGTAGGAAGAGTGGCTTGAGAGCACTTAATTGCAGGGCCGTGGTGTGGAAGAAGGAGGAGACCACATCTGTGGAGGGCTTTGTCAGCTGGAAACACTGCCAGGAACTGTGTGTGATGCAGTTGCTGAAGTTGTGCAGTGCCACCCTTGGAAGAAAACTCAGGTTAGCCCCAGGGTAGGGAGATCTTGCACTGCCTTCATCTCCTGAGAACCTTGGACTGCAGTGCATGGAGCACAGAGTGGCTCTTGGATCTCTGCGGTAGGATCCTCTCTCATAAAAGCCGGGAAAAAGAAACAGTTTGGGGCTGCTCAGTGTTTAGGGACAGGCCTTTAGTGCTGCATACTCTTTACTAGGAGTGATGAGGTGCACTTTGTTGGCTCCTTTAGCTCCCATTTCTAACTCAATTTTGCTGCATTTGTCACGTAGCTCCTGAGTCTCAGCCAAATGAGCCATTCCCTGAGCTTTAGATTCAGGTGGTCACAGTTGCATTTCACCACAGTGCTGGCTTTAGAGGTAGGAATACTGATCCCATTAGCTACTGAACCTGCATCCAGTTCTCCCGCAAGTACACAAGCAGGCTAAAGTGAAGGCTTCATTAAAGGCACTGAAGTCCCTACATGACAAGTCCTCCTATGGGCTATAGCATTGCTCACTAACAGGGTCCTTAAGAAAGATGGAAGCAGTCCTGCTTAAGCAAAATCTTCTGTGGTCAATGTCATGCAGTGCTACTGCTACCTAACAGGAGGGAGGCATGATTTGCTGAATAAGTCAGATACACTTGCATGCAAGAGAGTAGGGGATCCACCCCTGGTCCTCTTGGCAGTGCTGCTCTGCCCAGCATGGGGCTGCAGCAAAGCCATGTGAGAGAGATCACTATCCTTGCACAGGTCAATTGCTTTGCATGCTATTGCATTCCCAGCTGCATAATTTACTGTGGCTGCCACATGAGGGATAGTGAAGACAGCCAGAATGAAGTGCTGTGCCAGTAACAGCCTTGGTAAATTAAGTAGTGATGGGCCTGAGCAGTAAGATTTTGATATGGATCTGAATTTTGAACAGCTCGAGTTCAAGGGAGCTGGGATCCTGGTTTTGGGCTCTGTCCCATTTAGAATTACAGCAAATGAACCCATCACCATTTTGAACCCAATGTTTCACACTGTGATAGTGGCTGTGGGAACACTTGATCAGCTGCTGTCAGTCAGAGCAATAAATTGGTCAGCTTTGTGTCAGATGATGAAAATGCTATGGAAAAAAGTGCAGGCTTTAAATGTCCTTTTTTTTTTTTTTTTCCCTCAGACCAAAAAACAAAAGATATTTGCAATAATATAAATAAGAATGAATTCCCCAGATTCCCTTCCCTTTCAAGCTGGTAAAACAATCATCTTCTTTTCTTGCAATGCTCATCAGAGCTCAGTTCTTTGTGTCATAGCCAAGTATAGCAAAGCCACTGCAAATCAGGGAGAATAAACATTCTCTTCTTGCTTGTCATTTGAGGTTATCTTAACCTGATTTCAGCTGAATGACACTTTGCAGGGCCTCATTACATGGCTCAACTATTTCTCCACCTGAAGGAACTTGCCTGCTCCAGGAACAACTTCTCAGAAAGGAAGAATTTTTCATCCCTCACATATGGAAGGATTTAATCTTGGTACTAGACAGCATGCAGGATTCATGCTCCATAATGAGCTTCCACTGTGAATCAGGACGAGACTTTAAACCTGTTAGAGGTGGTGTAATGTGGTGATGAAAGATAATCTTGCTTGGAATTCCCTAGAAAGACCTAATGACTGTTGGACAAACCAACAGGATTGACTGTGCTAAAAGTTCAGCCAGCTCAGTCTGCACCAGTGTGTGTTCAGGCTGTTTTGAATATA
The DNA here is from genome assembly GCA_013389985.1 of Dryoscopus gambensis. Lineage (NCBI taxonomy): Eukaryota > Metazoa > Chordata > Aves > Passeriformes > Malaconotidae > Dryoscopus > Dryoscopus gambensis. Next base: position 19,680 of record WEIT01018439.1, read on the forward strand.
TCTGTTTATGTTCCAGGTACATTGTCCAGTGTGTAACTTTCGGGGAACACTTAAGTGGTTTGTTTAGCCAGGGAATAAAAATTCAATGCAAAATTCAATGTATGCTAGTTACCTTGCAGGAGCTGCAGGGAAATTCTGTCAGGGAATATAGCATGATAGGAACTCTTCAGCTTGCATTAAGAAAATTCAATATAGGCCACATCGTAGCCTTCTTCTATTTACTGAGAAGCTGGACTATTATTTGCACTAAGCTTGACAATCTCAAATATTAACAATGTCCTTGACCTGTGTTAGAAGTCCTACAGTAATGTACATGAGTACTGCTAATAAAGAGCTAGAAAAAAAGAGTGATTTATTGTTGAATGCCCAGCATTCATGACAGTAACTTTTTCCTTTCTGCTGCCTCAGGACTAATTAACAGTATTTTCTAGACATCTAGGGAAATTATGTATCAATTCATTTATTGTTTGATTTTGCTATTTTAGATGTAATTGTTATTTCCAGGTTTTTTATCCCGTCTTTTCATTTTTTTTCCTTTCTTTTCAATTTTCTTCCATCATCATTTCTTTTCCAGATAGTTCACATTGCCCAGTGTAACCTTGCTATCAAAGATAATGGACTTTCTGAAAGACTCCTTAAGTCCCTTCTTCTATGAATAATCCTAATTGCCTAAACAGCCCATATGGCTTCAGTGAGATTACTTGTTTAACTAATAGTTTCTCTCTCTTGCCTTACTGTCTCTTTCAATCCATCTGGTAATCCAAGGTTATAACTGGTCACAAATACTAGGTTAATTTGCTTTTGCAGTTCAAAAAGAAAAATCAAACATTGTGTAAATGCTTCTTCTTCACCCAACTTGTAAGGCTGTCACTCTTTGACTTTAGAAAGTCTAATAAAAATTCCAATTCTAATGGCAAACTCTAGCAAAATTTTGAAATATTTCCATGTTCTTGGCTCTTCTGACTAGCATATTTTAATTCCAGTTTCTTTATTACAAATCTACTGGACTTACCTCATGCATATGCATGGCAGTAAGTCTGACGGTATCCGGCTACAAATATGATTTAGTAAACATTGTCATTCTGAGGAGAGCATTTCTGTTTTGACAATACCATCATGTATTGTGGTCCTTCACTGTCCTACAGTGCCTTTTAAGCAGTCCCCTTTTTCTAGTCTCAGGAGAACTTTTCAAGTGTGACGAGGTGATAATCTGTAATAGGATTTCTGCCTACGGAGTACTCACAGGGTTTTGAAGCTAAGAACTTTAACTAAAGATATTAAGCATTCTTGAAGGAAGCATGCCCAAAGAAAGAGTAATCTCAATTCTGATGTACAACAATAGATCACCAACTTAAAGGCTAACTGATGAGTGCAGATGTTCAGAGATCATGGCTAATTACATCACAAGCTGGCAACCACTGGATTCTAAGTACCATATGTTGTTTCTCAAAAATAAGTGATGCTTCTCCTATCCAAGAGGCTGCCACCACTGTCAAGAAGCTAATAAAAGAGTTTGGGGTCTCAGTGGATCTGCACTGGAGCCAATGATGTAAATTTGAAGATGCCACTTTGCAGATACAGCCCAATTTTTGTGTGTCCGAAACCTAGACAGTGCTCCAGGCACAAGTGTGAGAGCTGTTGTCTGTTCCTCTTGAGAACAATCTTGCTTGCTAGTATTCAATGGGAAATTTCGTGCCTATGGTGATGGTAAAATGCTGAAACATTATTACAGGCATTCTGCAAATACTTTACCAGTCTGCTGTTTGTTCTGTGAATCATATCAAACCTTGGAAGCATTTTATCTGTTTGTTCCCTCATACACAAATGATCATATATGTCTTCCTCCTGCAGCAGCACGGAGTGGATCAGCTCTGCTGAGCTCTGTACTCTTAGCTGTGCCTATCTGCAGGCAGGAGTTGCTTCTCTGTGTGGTCTAAAAGAGCTGTATCTGCCCCACTGCATGACCATGGCTCATGTAGCAGCTAAGCCCAATATTCTGTCCTCTCCAGGAGTGGGGTTTCCCCAGGTACAAAGGTGGCTTGCCTTGGCCAAGGATTTAGGCAGGCTGGGCTGGTGGAGAGTCTGAGCTGGAGCACTGAGCTGGCAGGACAGTGTAGGTATACCCATGTTTATTGAGTTTTCTTTTCCTTCAGGGAATCTTAGAATGAACTCCTGGAGACCTATGCAAACAGCGGCATGTGGGTACTAGCTGTGAAGGAAATAAAACATTCCACAGTACTTTTACATTAAATTTTTCAAGTAGCCCAGTTATAATGATCTGTATTTTGAGAGTATATTTGTGCAAGAAAAACTGCACATTTAGTGTAAAACAGTGATCATTTTTACTGCTGGTTGGATGTTCCGCTTATCCATACTCACATTTTTTTCCTCATATCAAAAGCTGATAATAGAAATTTAGCATCTAGGAACAGTAGTGAAAAATACATAGGGAAAAAGAAAGCGTGAGTGCTGAGGAGTTTCAGTTCCTAAACACAAGACCTCATCTTCTGTTTCATTAAAGTAAATGGCAACTTGACCAGCAACTTGGGGAATACAGCCATTATGAAAGGCAATGTCGAACATCCATTTTTAAAAAGTTCATTCTGTGTAGGTTTTATGATACATTATTTTCTCTGGATTTCAAATGTGTCATCTGTCCTATAAAGGAAACACTTTCTTTGAAATAGATCTACATGGAGAATAAAAAAATGGGGGTTTGGCTAAGACCAGATATTGTAGAAGTAATTATAATTAAGGTAGGAGAAGCTCTAAAAGGGCAACACAGAAAATTGCCATAATAAATACAGTAATAAAACAACATGGAATTTAGTACTTAAAAAGTCAATCCTTTAGCTGTTATAATTTAGGACAGTGATTTCTAGCACATAGCACCTCACATAGTGATTGATATCAAAGAAATCTTCATTTGGAGTGGGAGACACCTCATCAGGTGTGCTGGAGCACTTGCTACACTTGCACCTTTCTGAAATTGCCTATAACCATGACACTTACTATCCTGCTGTTTACTCACATTTAAGATTAAGAAATTATTCATTGTTTAATACAGCATGTAATGCCTCCCCTAGAAAACACCTCCTCTGTGCAAACATACCATGTATTTATTATGAATGAAACTCATTAATAAGTAGTGCAATCAATATTTGAGCTCTCACAAATATCAAATGCTGGGGTTGCCTTTTGGCTGCTATTCATCTTAATGTCAGGATTTGGAGAACAGGTTGTACTTCAGCAGAGGTATCAATTTCCATAAGTCGGAATCAGAAGTCGTGTCACCTGTTTTGCCATTTATCTACTAAATCATTCATCTGTCTCTTACACATGTGCACTCCCGCTGCAGTCACCAGTTATGGCTGCAGTACCTACTCACTTTTGCAGAAGTTTTCCCTACCATGCCAAAGGGATGTTTATGCTGGAGTCAGGAAGATCTTTTTCATCTTAGTCTCTGTTCAACCACTTTCTACTCAAATTGGTTACCTCATTCTTAACCAGACTCTCCTTGGTTTCCATACTTTATCATGTGTGAGGCACTTTGGTCTAGTCCAATTACCAAAACCTTAGAAAAAGTTAAAAATGTAAGTAGAACTGATGACATTTTCAGCAACTGATGAAATTTTCTCTGTGTGTTCTTCTGTTGGCTGTTTTTCTTGCTTTACTTTTCTATTATGCACTCAGTGCATAGGGAGGGGCTTGTACATCCAGACAAATTCAGACCTGATGAAAAGCAGGGCTGTAATGTGAGATGTGGGTGAAATGAATATGACTAAATGACTAAATCTGTAGGAACTGAGAAATGATCCCGCTGGCTCAGCTATCTGCAAGGTGTAAGATTTAGCAGAACTAGAGAAAGACTGCCTTTAGACCAGCTCAAGCCCTCTCTGAGTGTGGCTGGAGATCTCATAGGGAAGCAGCTCTGGGGGTCCTCAGACCATACCTGGTCTTTGAAGGTCACTGCAGAGACTTTGGTGCTGGACAGATGCCCTGGACTGTAGGAGAAGCAGCTCCTCTGTGGGCAGCCCACCACATTCCCCATTCCCTGTCCCTGCCTCACCTCAGCAGAGAAGCTCATTGCCCTGCTCTGCCACTGCCCCCTGCAAGAGCCCACTCCAATGGAATCACCACAAAGATCTCAAGTGCCCCCTCCAGAGACTTTTGCTGCACTCTTTTTTTCCCAGTGTAGCCTTTCACGAAGAAATCCTTGTCTAAATAACTAAGCTGTACACTTTGCAGAATGTTTCCCAAGTATAGCTCTCTTTATTATGGTCAGGACAAAAATGACTGAATTCACTGCAAAATTAATTCATCTATTCTTCTTACATTTCTCCTGACAGGCCTTTGGATTTTGAGTGATGTCCTTTTGGGACACTAGAAGATTTCTTTTTGTAACATCATCTTAATTTTTTTAAACTCAACTTACTTTTCTTGGGCATGAAATTACACATCGTCATTCCTTTTTTGTTCTTTACCCTTCCACAAATTCTTTTAAAATACTTATTTTACATGTCTTATCTTTGTCTTTTTTTCCTGAGAAAAGAAAACCCACTGCACCAAACCTTATTCTACATAAAGCTGAGCTGAAGCCGTCCTACTATTTGTCAGGGCTGACATGTTCAGTATACTTATTTTATTCAGTTTATGAGCAATATAATGCCTGACCTTTTCACAGACAGACATCCAGGCCTCAAGCTTCATAGTCTCACAACAAGTAAATATGTAATACAGTAAAAACTAAGAATGTAGCAAAATCAAGAGTGTGAGCTGAGTTCATAAAATCCAGCTGAATTCATTGGTTCCATAAACACAGAAATGCCAAACCATCACAGCAATATATGTGCATGCAATTTAACTCTGGTACACAAATATTTTAAATTGTCATTGTGATACCTTCTAAATTGAAACTTTAATTTTATTATGGGGCTGTTAAGCAGTAAAATACCTGTCTTCTTATAGGAAACATAGGTACAGATTTTCTGGCTTATTTTCTACTATAGATTTAGAAACTTCCTCCCTCCGTATTTATCACTATTTTTTTCTTTCTTTAGGTATGTAAGAAGAATATTTGCACAGCAGTCCAATACAGCTAGTGTAAATCAGTGTTACTCCCTCCAAACCAGCAGAGCTACACTGTTTTACACCAGCTGAGGCACCAGCTGAAGGTGGTCGTAAATTTTATGGTGGTTTTTGACTTCAGAATTCCTCCTTTTTCAAGGATATGTGTGATGAGTGCTATTCCTTTTGAGAAGCTGTGTGGGTTTGTGTTATGTGCTGCTCCTAAAGGTGTTTTTAACTGTCCTTGATTGTTCTTCTACTAACTCAGCAGTTAAGCATAGCTCTGAAGAGACAGTTTTCTTACTCTGACTCTAGTTTTCTATTCTTCCCTTTTTCTGACCATTGACATCCTTAATGCATGACATGTTAATCGAATAAATACTACTTCAAGCGGTACATAGCTGAACTTAATTTTTAAGGAACAATATTCTCCTCTCTTAAGCATCACTGAAAGCTTATACACAGAAAAAAAAAAAGAACGGTTATCTGCTGAACTGTATCAGCGTCCTCTGATATAGCCATCTTTAAAGCACTCCTTTGGGTAATAGTACTAATTAAATCCTGCAATGCTTATTCAGTGTTCTGTCCATAAAAACTCCCACTGATGGGATCTGAGAGTTCTCTGAAAAGCAGGGCTAACTTTATTTACGTGTATAGATATGGATTCAAATGCCTAACATTACACAGTCTGTTGGAAAATCTTGGCCTCCATGCCCAAGGACCACAAAATAAGAGACTTTAGAGATGGACTGACTATTAAATAGAGTTTTTCTCAGCCTCCCACCAATATTAAGATGCACAGTAAGCTACAGTGTATTTCTTTCTTTCAAGGAAAAGAAAAGGAATCATTGAAAAGATTGAAAAGGAAATGGATACACTGGTTGCACTGAGTTTGTGGGACCTGAGTTCAAGGTAATGCACAGTTACAAAAATGAACTCTTTGAACTATTCATACATACTCATTTGTCACAAAACATTTGTAACTGTTCTAGGAAAAAGCTTTACACAAAGCCATCAATACCAAGGAGTGGTTTGTTGAAAAAATATTTTGATGAGAAAAACACATAAAAAATTAACTACACAGTAATGCGAGCTGGCCCTATAATTCCTTAAAATTTTGTCATGGTTGAATGGTGCATGACACAATGATGACTCTTCCATTAGCTACAGTTTGATGTCTGATTATCTGTCTAGATTTCTGTGATGTAAGCAGTAGAGATCTTTTCCTTACTGAGTAGATCTTATTAGGAAGGGTTTTGTGATCTACCTGGATCTTAGCAGGTTTTTGGGGGTCAGTCCTATATTCTGCATTGCTGTCTACATGCCAGGCCGTTGTGAATGTAAACGTCTTCAAAATGTCTTGGCAATTACACTTGCCCTTGCCAGACCCAAGCACATCTGTTTTTGAAAGTCTAATGGAAAATCAGTGGTACTGTCTCCTAAGACAGATTTTCAAAGATGCCTGTTTACATTTTGATGATTTGGGTTTCTAAGTCCTGAATGTTAAGAATCTAAATCCCTTTGGCTTTGCAAAGCCAAGAGGACTGAAGAGAAATGGGGATAGTGTCTGTATAGCACTTGGAAGAATATCAGGTAGTTTATTTTTGCCTGTTCATCCAGCTGCTCAGCCATTTCCCATCCTAATAAGTCTAAGCAGGCAACCTTCTGTTTCCCTAAGGAGTCTAGATTGCCTGTAGCTACGTGGATTGGTCTCTAATAGACAAAATATCTTATATGCACAGGAGGTTGTGCTGGTTCATTGACATTTGCTTGGGAGGGAGAATTTGCCATTGCTGTCCATCTCCTCAGCTGTTTTGCAAACTATTTCTTTCCCTTCTGCAAAGGCTGTGGATCCTGTGTGTCAGACCCCCGCCACCCACAGTGGTTAAGTCTCTCCCTTCTGGATGTGTGGACGCTTTCCTGTTCTGGGATGCAGGAGCTCTGCACCCGGGCATGGGATTGGGGTCATGCAGCTCAGGCATTGGCCTGGCAAGCTGCTTGGCATGAAGTGTGCCTGCTCTGCTTGGCAGCCTGGTGTTTCATGGCTAATCAGCATGTGCTGGAGCACAGGCAGCATGGTTTAGAGTGGAACTGACCCACAAATGTCCCTTTTTTGGAAAAAAGCAAGGGTCAGTTTTAAGTAAGTCTCATGACTGAGGTAGCTCTCTTTTGTCTTCCTCCTGGCTCCAGGTGGTCCCTAGCAAGGCAAAGGCCAGCTGCCCAAACAGAAGGGCAAGATTGGGTGTGGATGCTCCGGTCATCCAGCCCCCATGGCCATGTCACCCCTGTGCACAGCTCCTCTGGGATAGCCAGTGTCTCAGCAAGCCCATGGGATCAACCATGTTCACCCCGTGGCCTGCCACAGCTTCGTCTGTGGAGACAGAGGATGATTATCTGATGTCAGCTATATCAGTTTGACATTAATATTTCCAGCAATTGATGCTTTTACAAATCAGTCATGAAGTACAATTTTAAACTGATTTTAACAACCAGAGCACACTGCCACTAGGAAATGACAGCAAGTTTTTTGACAGCAATATTTAAATGAATAGGAAACAGAAAGAGACGGTACCTGCCACTGAGTACTGTGTTTTAAAGAAAATGAGAGGGGTTTTGCATTTTCTCTTTTCTTTTTTTTTCCCTTAGAGGTAGAGGATCAATTTTTCTGTCTGGACACAACACAGGCGAGAAACTCTCAGGCCTGTAATTCCCTTGAACAGGCAGTGAGCTTGCAAAGCGATTATGGGATTCTGTGGATTAGGATAAATAACCTCTCTGAACTACAGTGTTTTTACATACAGACCCCAAGTATATCCTACAGCAGTCTCTGCTGTGCTTTGGTGTAGCTTGAACCCGCCAAAGTCTAACTCAATACATGACTTTCTCATCAGCTTAGCGACAAGTAGACATATTTATAAGATTTCCAAACAACTAAAGCACTTCTTGCTCTTCCTCACTCCTAAGGCACAAGGCAGCTCAGTGGTGATGTCACTTCCTGAAAGAGAGTGGTCCAAGGAGATGCTGTTTTAACATGATGTTATGCTCTGGGCAGCACACAGAAGGAGCTGGACCTGCATGTCTGGGAATGCTGGGAGACCAGCAAAGCAAGAGGACATGAAAGAATTCCTTTTCCAAATGAGATTTTGAAGGAATTTTAGGATAACGAAAACCTGCCTCAGTATTCCTGGGAAGATGCCATGATTTTATGTGGTTGACTAAAAGTCTGCATGGATTTTGGTGATGGGTGGGTACCCAGATGCCATATCCTTTACCGTTGCATCTATCATGACATTGCCTTTATTCCCTGACACAAAAATAGATGTGCTATTATCCTCTTTCTATCTTTTTGGAGGATCTCAATGGTAGAAGTAAGAGGAAGCATGAGTTCCTGTGTTTCAGTAGTCTTTAAGGGCTCCTGGCCTTCAGAGAGTAAGAAAAAGAAAACAGAAGAGTTAAAGAAATTAGAGGATAGGGAACAACAGAGCTCTCCTTTATGAGCAGCTTTTTTCCCAGGGTAAGTCTCCAGCTGGGGCTGCTGGGGTGTGTGGGAATCCCGCTGCCAGATCAGGGTGCTTCATCTGAGCCCTCATCCACCTACCATCATTAAAGAAACCACAATTTTTAAAATGAGACGTGACTTTGCCATTACTTTCTGGTTATGTTCCAAATGAGCAATCATATTTCACACAGGTTGCACACTCTTCAGGGACAATTTCTGATCTATACTTAGGATACTCTCTATTAATAATGGGGACCTTTGCTGAGATAGGTGACAGCTCATTAACATTCTTCCCAGGACCTTCTATGTTTAGATGTTATGTTGATAATGCTGTCTTCTGGTACAAGTACTCAGAAATAAAACTCTAACATAATCGGCAAATTAGCTGCAGAATAATAAGCTTCATTACAGCTAGCCAGCTACTCCAGCCTTCTGCTTTTATCAATGAATTAAAAGCTCTTCATCTGCAGTTATTACTGTAACATGACACGGCAGCAATGCTGAACACTGAGAAGGCGATTTTGCTGCGATAAGCATGGTCCCCCACAGACTGTGGTTCTGTAGCATGCTTCCCTAGCCATGGGTTTGCTCTCCATAATCAAAGATTTCATTTAAAAATAAGACTGCATTACATCCAGTGTGCCTGTAAAGGCAGCTTTTAAAATAGCCCTCCAGTGTAGGACAGCGTCAGGATGTCAGTCTGGGTCTGCAGGCAGACAGGAAATTATCAAGCCTAATTCAGAGGCTGAGATTCTCCATATATTTTGTGCAGGGAATGATGAGAAAGTGCTCAGGTCCCTGCACAAAGAGTACCCATAGTGGTTAATGTCTAGAAAACCCCTACTTTATCTCTGACCTTCTGGATTTCCCAGTGGCTTTTTGTGGAGTGTATGGTCTTCACTGTTGCTGGTGTCCTTTTCTGAGGTATTTGTATTTGTTCTAGGTAAGGATTGTAAGTTTCAATCCTTGTCCTTTCTGAGATTTAGAAATTTTCATGTCAAAACTTTCTGTGATATGTTTGCCATGGTGTTTGCTAGAATCATATCTGTTCTTTTTGGGGCTTAAACAAATGTTTAAACATTGAAAAACACCTTGAAAGAATTTTTTTAAAACATAATTTAAAAGCAGCTGTCAGCTCAGATTTTGATGAGAAATCCCTTCTGATTTCAGTTTAAGCTACCCTGGACTTATATCCGCCAGGTACCTAACTACAGCTTTGCTCATTTTGAAAGGAATCTTCTTACTCCTCAGCTTCCAGAATAGCCAAAACCTGTCTTTTCCAGGTGGGAAGTCCTTTAAATGGTGGTCACCAGACACAAAGACATGAGGGAATGCTGGCAGAGTAGAAGTTTCGGGTGCTTGATGCCAGGCCTGAGAAACCCTGTTTGAAGCAAGATGTCTGCAGAAACTTCTACTACATATCTCCTATAGGATGTCTTCCTCCATTTCTCCTGTTCACGCAATGGAAGGAATGATAAGACGTTTTTCTGGCTTTTAAGGCTGGAAACTGCTGTGATAAATGGGAAGAAAAAGTAAGCCCAGAAGAAGAGAGGAGAGGTGTTATGTAAAGGCTGGACTGCAGTCACCCTATCCTCACTGAAATACTTCTCAGGTGTAAAAAAATTAATTGCTAAACGCTGTAACAGCACATTACGGAAGTGGGCATACAATATCTTTTTCTGAGGAGGAATTTCACTTAAAAAACTCATTCTCCCATACTATCTGTAATAAATCTAGTAACAATTTTTTTGCTAGTTTTCTCTCCCTTCTCTCTTGAATTCTCCTGAAAGTGTTCCTGCATGGTACAGTAGAGGAGACATTGGAAGCAGCCTGTATTAGCTGAGTACAACTTAATACTCCCTGCTGGCACAAATGAAGGGTTAACACAAAGGTGCAAATGAACGTGGATGTTCTTCGGGCTGTGTTACAGTTCCAGAAAAGTTCCATGTACTCATGCATCGTGAATTTAAAACTGTGAAAAAGCCATCCCTCCAATATCTATAAAGCCCGTCTTCCTTTTGGGAAGTTTCTAGCCCTTAAGCTTCTTTCTGCAAGGATAATTGTATGCATTGAATACGCCCTATGGAGTCAAGAACTCGGAAGGTTTTTATAAAGACCCTAAATCTTTTTTAAAGTGAAAAACCTGAAAGCAATCTCAGCCCGAGTATCAGTGGCTTTTGAATGCTTTAGACATGACGACACAGTTCACTATCTGGAAAATAATAGCTGCTTTTTTTACTTTTTAACTGAAAATTATATTTCTGAAAGAAATGCTTTTGCTGAATTTTATTTTGTGTGTGAGAAAAGCATAACTTTCCAATGAAAATGTTCAACTTCTGAGCAAGAATGCTCAAAGAAAATAATTTTTTTGAGTTTGCATGACTTTATTTGTGCATTTATTTTGAAGTACTAGTACAAAATCAAATGCAATTTTTAATTTCTCCCATGCTTGCCATGAGAAAGCAGATTTTTCTAATAAAGTAAGTATTTTTCCACTGGCTTTATATTTTGGGGGGTTTTTTTCGTAGGAAAACATACGGGGGTTTTATTGTGGTTTGTTCTGTTTTAATCAGATTTAATAATGATTAATACTTGCCATTACTTTTACTGGGTCTTTATTGGCATGTGCCACTGTTGCACATATATTACACATTGGCTCCAGAAATAATCAGTCCAATCCAGGTTACATTAGCCTCTGCAGGTGCTGATGGAAGATAGGACAGGAAACACTTTGCTTCTCGGACAACTGGGCTGCTCATTGCCAAGGAGCTGTTGCAGAGGGCCTGGCATTGCCAAGTAGCCAAACTTCTCCTCAGCTGAATCAGTAAGGCTGCAGATATGCCAGCATTTGTGGGCTCCCAGGTTTTTGGTGGCCTTCCTGGTCACTGATACCGATGCTGGTTGAAAGCCAGCTATTTTCATCTGGGCCAGGGCAATAGTTTTCCAAGGGCTGGTCCATCCAAGAGGCAGATGATGTCTACCGTACTAACTACTTCAAGGAATTATTATTCAACTCTATAGGAGCTAAGTGTTGGTTTGATTTCTGCTGCACGTTCGCCTCTGTGTAAAGATGAGGCAGGACTATTTCTGCGCCAAGGAGAGGCCCATCATTGCAGGAGACAAGAGAACAAACATTCTCACAGTATAATCAATCTTATAGAGCAGATGGATACAGTAATTAGAGCAAAAACAATTTTGCCAAGAATATTAACATTTCAACAGTTTATCAGAAAGGGGGTGTTGACACCGGTCAATAATTTTCTGATTATTGCAAAAACATCTTAAGTTGTTGACTATTTTGTGCAAAATAGGATAGACTAATTTTGGCCTCCTGACCTTGTTTACAGCAATGGGAGGTAGCATTGCCACCAAAATCTTTTTAAAACAAACAAACAAATAAACATGTGTTTTTCCATGATTTGAAGGTATTGTAGGCCACAAAGATATATGGGGTTTCCAAAGACCATATTTATTTGTATTTTACTCAGTCTCATGATACTTGGGTGCATGTTGCAAAAAATTAAACAACTGTTGTCAACAGTTAGCACAAGTCAAGCCTACCCATTCCTCCCCCTCTTCCCATACACGGATGAGATAAACATCATGTGTATGGACCCAAAAGCAAGAATAATAATAAAAATGAACTTAGAAGAATCCAAGTCCTTCAAAATTTAAAACACTCCCTTCCCTGGGGAAGAAATAGCTTTTATTTGCTTCTTTTTTTTTTCTGTCTGAATGTAAAACTGGCAAGTCTGTGTAAAACATGAGAGGAAATACTGGAATAAAATTAGTATAGATGAGGGGTGAGACATTTAACTAATATTAGTGTGCATTTCTGTCATCTGTCTTTTATTTTTTTTCCCTTCCTCTTTTTATTGTTTCTTCCATTTTTTTTCAGTATTGAGGCAATCCTTCCCATTCACATGTTTTGTCCCCTGTGCTGTTCCTCACTTGCCTCTGATGCTGTTCTCTTAGGGCGCTTTCAGTGGTGGGCCATTAACATGCTATTACACAGACCCAGCAGACTGGATCATTGCTCTGTGCTGAAGGACCCTCTCATCTGCCTGCTGGAAGGGACACCTCTGTGGGCCTTGATGTAACAGCTGATTACACAGCTGGATAGAACATTTGAAAAAAGTCAGCACAAATCCTTTGAAATGATTTCCTGACCCTACAGCCAGCCATATAACTCACTTTGAGGTATTGTGAAAGGACTGGGCTTGTGGATATGAACTTACTTTGTGTCTTGCTTTTCCTTAATGAATGACACAAACCAGGCTCTGGAAGAACCCAGGAAGGAGAAATCAGCAGAAGGAGGGAATTTCCTTGAAGTCAGGAATGCCCTCCTGTCTACCCTCCCAGACGCCGGTGCTGAAGAAGTGGATAAAAGACCACATGTCCAGGCAGAAAACTGCAGTTATAGCTGCTCGACTTGCATGTGGCACATAACTTCTTACTAGCAGCAGTAACACTTTGCAGCTACAGCTTTATATCCCTCAGCTCTGGCAGTACAGATGGTTTGATACTGATGACCAGTGCTTACCACAAAATCAAGGAAGCGTGGGGTAATACGGCCTTAAAAGAAATATTTTTATCCCCCATCTTAGTGCTCTGTGAATATAAGGCCAGGAAGAGCTTTCCTGTTGTGTCTTGTGCCTCTCGCTCGTTTGCTGTCTGGGTACAAGGTAGAAAGAACTACCCGAGACTAACCGGCACCACAGCCATGTTGCCGTTTGTTGTTTCCTGCGATGGCGTGGCAAGCCGCAGACCTTCCTGGAGAGCGCAGCGGGGCTGCCTGCCCTGCGTGGCTCCGGCTAGCGCTCAGCTTCCGCAACACAGTGGCAATAAAGGAGGCGAGAAGGCTCCCCGCATGGGGACCTCAGGGGATCTTCATTCACATGGTCCCAAGGGCAGAGAGGATCAGCATATGCTGATACCCCAAGGCAGTGAGAGAATCACGTGGCATGGGACTGGGTTTTATGTGGGGAGAGAGCACATGGCTCAGGGCACAGGGGCAGTACATGGGTGGGACCTTTACATATAAGGGAAAAAGGGGCAGGGAAATCCACGGGCCAGTCAGGGAAACAGAACTGGGGTTCCTGTCTCTTTAGGGAATTCTCTTGTTCCCTGATTGGTGTCCCACACAGCCATGTTGGGTGGGAGATGACTGTGGCATTTCACCTCCTTTGTTACAGCAGCAGTATACTAAGATTTTATACTATGATGTCAGAAAACAAAGTAGTTTTCCCCTTGCTCTAGCAAAGTAGCCAGAGACCATCAGGAGAGCAGCTCAGCAGCTGCAGTAGAAAAGGGGCAGCTGCTACTCAGAGCTCTTGCAGCTGCTCCGTGTTAGACCCTGTGGGTTAAAAGTCTGGACTTGAAAGTCCTTGTGAAAATAATTGTCCCATCTACTGGCTGGCTGGCAGAGGTTGTGATCAACAGCTGACATATTGATTAAACAGGAGAGACAACGGGTAAGCAGATAGACTTATATTTCCAAAAATAATGGCAAGTGAAATTGAAGCTAAATCACTGGAAATATGCCCCTTTGAATGTTTGAAGGTTTGGAGTGTGGATCAAAGATCAAGTAATGGAGGAAGTAGGAGGGGAATAAATGCCCTGAAGGGACTGAAACAGCCTGAGTTTTGGCCTTCAAAGTTTGTGCAAAGCATCTCCCAAAAGGAGGTGGGAAGGAGGAGGGCAATCTGAAGCCAAGCCCTAGGGCAGATGGTGGCAGATGCTGCACACTGGAGCAGCGCTCCATGGGACATGATGCCAGCCCAAGGGTCTGTCTGCACAGAAATGATACATTGGATTAGGCAATTCACCCTGGCTTCAGGAATGAGCTACATCAAATGTGAAATGCAATCACATTGCTTTGATCTGCTTTCCCACGACACTCTTTTTGTCCAAGAACGTTTGCAAGCGGTGTCAGGCTCATGGGCTGTGTGGTGCCCTGGGGAGGGACCCCCAGCAGTGAGCATCCCATCACCCAGAGCGTGTTTCAGAAAGCCCAGTGAGAACTGGAGGACACCCAGAATCAAACGAGTACATTCCTGTGATTCTTCTCCCGGCCATCCTGTAGGGCATCCTTAAAAAGCTTGGGTGCCTTGTCTTATGAGGTGATGATGTAAATATATACTTTTAAATTTTTTTTTTTTTAATCCTGTGTGGACCTTTCCTCGGGGCTTTTGAAGAAGAGAAAGGAACAGGTCAGCTAAACCTGAATGAAAGTGGGATGTGCACAGGGAAGGCTGAAAGAAAGGTAGTAACGAGTGATAAAAAATGGTCCAGTTTTGTAGGCAAATGGGGTCAAAGGAGCCCTACTTTACTCTTGCTGCAGTTGGAGCATAGTTGTGAACAGCAACTGTACCCGTACCATGGCAGTGACCAAAATGATTTGGGTGTAAATTTTTATGCTGGCACGCGTGGGAGGGAATATTTTGTAAATATGAGGTAACCTAGTCCTCAGTGAAATTATTCAAATCAGGTTTTTTTAAATCTGGTTATGAACAATATGTGGAATAAAGTACACAAACTGCATTTAGCATACCTGACCAAGAAAACAGCAAATTTCAGCCCACTCAAATTTGTCACACTTGTGACTGTGGAGGACTCAAAGCAACTGGCTGGGTGCTGGACACTGTTCATATGGATGCCATCACTGGGTTGCCAGTTGTCCAGTACAAGAGTGGAAAACAGTCCTTAGCCTCTTCAAAAGATGGTCAGATCAATCTGTTGTTTTCACAATTTCTTTGCACTTTTTTAAAGCCATTTGTGCTTTTTTGGTATGAAGGGGTGTGTATAGCAATGAGTTCAGCAGTTGGATGTGCAGAAAAATGTTTCCTTTTACTGATTTTTAATCCTGCTAGTCGATAATTTCAAACATCGCCTCTAGCTGTGTTACAAGAAATTTTGAATTTTCTTTCTGTATTCACCTTCCATGCATCACTTATGGTTGTGCAGCTACTGAAGAAACAAGCTGAGCTACCTTTTTACAAGCCTTTTCTACTTAATCTTTCCTCTGAAACAACTCTTTTACTGTGTTCATTCTTTCTGCATATTCATGGGACATCCAGTATGTGAACCACAAAGTGGTCCTCACTTAGTTTTTCCTCGTGGCCAACTTAGATTTCCTTTAATTTAAACTCGTCTTGTAATTCTCCAGCCATCTCTAGGCATGACTGCCCCCAACAAGATTTTATCTAGATATTTCTTCTCACTCACTTTTCCTCCTTTTCTGTCTCCTTCACTCTCTCAGCTGATATTAAATCCTTATTAGATTGGGAATACAGCATTTTTCCTGCTAAGGCAAGCCAACAACAACACCTCTACTTATTTCTCAGTGCAAGCTGCCATGCTGTTAACGATAAAGAATCACTTTTCCTTCACTTTTGAAAAGACAGCCTAATTTACCTGTCCCTGCTCTGGTTTGAGCTAAGGTAAGTTGTTTTCTAAATTGCATTCCCCAGGTGAAAATGTTGGCTGCAGATGAAAGGACACATTTAGGTTGATGATGGGAGACTGAAGAAGAGTTAAGCTGTTTTGGGGCATGCCACCTTCAGGGAAACCCCCTGAAAACAGGGCACATATGAGGGACATATAGCTGAGACAGTGCTGCTCCTTAGCAGGACAGGGTCCTGCTTTAATGTAGAGGTGGAAGAGCAACAAGGTTTGTACTGCAAAGAATGTTTATTTTGTAATGCAAATAAAAAACCAGAGTGCCCTTTGTTTCAAATTCTGTTCTGGGAGAAGGTCCTCTGCAAATATAGTAGGATTGTACATTAACTTTTCTGGCCCCAGAAATTTCCAGTCATTGCAACTGATGTTTTGAGACGACTACAGCAGTATGAAATCTCTCTCTGAAACCTCTTGGGGCAACTTTCTTGCTCCAAAACCTCTGAACTGTGTGTGGTTTATACATCTCTTTATACATCTCTGACACAAAGGTCATGTTTTTTTCTGTTCTCTTGCACTATGATAAATATCTGAGCTATACAAACGCATTTGCTGTGGCACATCTGGCCCAAGGAGAAGGAGCACTGTAGGAGAGAGCTCCAAAAGGTAGGTTTGAGGCTGCAAACATACTGCTAATGTTTGGATGTGATCCTGGAAGAAAATGAGAGGGTTTACAGCCTGGATACTAATTTAGCACATTGTATAGGTAAGCAAGTAACCTAGAAAGAGAGTCCCAGCTGCATCTGCCGTGGTAACATGTCAGCAGCTGACAAAAAGAATCTCGCATATCTTACGCACAGGGATGGTACCAGAGGACAAACTGATAGGGGGGCTCTCTTGCCATGGACAGCTGAGGAGGTTTTTGTATTAAACTAGATATTGCCTGACAGGGCAAATCCCACAACTGCAGGCAATTGTGCATTTTCTGTGGAGTCTTGGTAGTACTCTGTAGTACTTTGAGTACTGCAATAGCATGCCTTGCAAAAAAGCTCAATCCCCTATGCAAGGGTAGCTATGGTGACCTTTCTGATTCTTTCCTCTTTCTCTGGAACCTTCCTTTTTTCTCCCCTCTGGAACGCACATCCCCTTGCCCCCTCTACTCCATCAGCTCAGAAGAAACCTGTCTCCTGGTGAGTTTGCTCCAGTTGTCACTCTCTCTCCAATGCAAGTGGCTTATTCAAGCAACTTTGCAGGGCTCACAGCGTGGATGGTGATGACAAAGGGTAGGTGACATCAGACACATACAGTCCTTGCTGCCTCATATTAAACTGTGGCACAAATACCTGAGTGCTGGCATACAACCAGGAGTGGTGACATTTGGCCAAGACGACCTGGAGCAGGAAGAGTGCCCAGGTGAGGCCAAAATGAAACAATACAGCGTGAGATAGTGGGAGGGCTGCCAGCAGCAGAGCGGGTGGGAAGGCTCCTGTATGAACCTGAAAGCAAACAAACTCACTGCCAAGTAGCACTGCTCTTGCTCCAAGGAGGATCACTTATTGCAGTTTGAATTATTAGCTCATTTGTTGTAGTAAAAGACTATGTGGACGCAAGGCACTGTGAGGAGACCAACCTAAATTACCTCTGTGTGCAAAAAAAGGCCTGGGAGTATATTTATATCCCTGCTTTGCTATGGGACTGTTATTCAAAGAACAATATAAATCATTATGTAAAAATCAAAATACCTTTGGTCTCTGCAATGTACCTGACTTCAAAGCCCAAGTTCAATAGGTTAATCAGAATTGGTAATACTTGATGTTCTAGTAGAGCCTCTATAATATCTAATTTATACTGCTCTTAACATGTGGAGCATTTGCTTTGGCAAATGAACTTAGTAATATTTGGTGCTTTCCCAACACACAATCAAAGCACTGACTTTGTAAATCACTGCAACAAAATCACTGCTTTGGAGAAACCTTCTCCTTTCTCCATTTGCTGCACCTCCCCAACTAAAAGAAAAAAGTGAATGCAATAATTTATACATGGACAGTTTTTGCTGGGTCATCTTACCAATTTAAAGTAATTATACAAAACACAAATCTAAACCTCTGCATCATAGGGTAGTGAGTCTTTACAATTATAAGCAACTTGCAGATGTGACTGGGGCTTGGGACTGTCCCCAGGCCATGGACCTCTTGGAATCTGGGGCCTATTTGGGTTTCTTTCAGGGCGGAAAAACACACACTAGGGACTCTAGCATATAAACATAAATCTTGTCCGTTAAATATAGAATAATGGGAATCATCAGGGAGTAAAAATACTCCACAAACACCATAAATCATGGTAAATACTTTACTTCCGGTTTATAGTAAAAAGTAAGTCCTGTCATCCTCTCCCAGCACTCAGTTCCCTCTTTTTTACGCATTTGGCTTTCTTCGCAGCTTAAATTCTATTCCTAGTAATACTCCTTCCCTATTCTTCCCTAATTATATATGAAATACTCATTTCATACACTCACAAAAGTCCTACTCTGTGAGTTTTACTAACCACTTCACAACTAATAGTATTTTTATGTCTCAGTTTTTATGCTTTGTTACAGAATTCCAGTCTGATTTCTTAACCCTTGCCAAAGTGGAAAGGTGAGCTTGTTTGTTTGGGTTTTTTTTGTATGTTTCCACCAGATGGTGAGAAAAAGGAGCTTAAGGAACAGAAAAGGACATAAGGTAATTTTTTAGGTAGTCTAACTGGTCCATGAGTCAAGGTGGCATATGCTTGTTGCTGCTTAACTCCTAACAGTACAAATCTCTTGCATTCACAGAAAGCTGGAATCCTTAATACCCATATCACCTTTGAAAACACTGCTAAAAATTTAACAAAAATGCTTTTGGTCACTTAGGCCAAGTTAAAAGACTGTACTTGCAGCCCACCCACTGGGACACAAAAAGGCAGGTAATGGGTGACTACAGAGGCTGAACTATCTGGAAGATAACCTCAGCTACAGTAGGAGAAAGAACAATGAAGATAATGGAAAAGAAACAGCTATAATAACCATCTGCAAGCACACATGGCCTCTACTTCAGCACCCATAAAACTTAAAATAATAAAAGGAAATTGCTTGCAAAGTAGCAAAGACTGCTTTATAAACATTTCTTCTCATGCTTTTGTAGGGTTGCCCTGTTTCTGGTATTCGGAGTGCTGTGTGTATTAGCGTTTAGTGTGGAGAGAGGTATATTCCAGGAAAGTCTTTCCTTCACTTCCTCTTCTGCCTTGTGTATGCACACATTCTTAGTTATAGAGTGTACCCAAGGGTGCCAGCAGTATTGTCCTGCCTATCAAATCAGCTTGCATTGCCTGGACTACATATCCTGCCCCTCGGCTGTGAACAGGGATCAGTCCTAGCTCCGTCTGCATGGCTGTACAAAGCAACAATGCCATTTGAAATAAGGGAAGAAATCCAATGATGAGCATGGTGACTTCCCTTCACTTCCCTGTGGCCAGCATAGCTTTGGGCTATCAATAGCTTTCTAGGTACTACAAGTCCCTTAAGCAAGAACATAGTTTTACTGCCTTTTTATTGGAATGCAATGCCAAATTACATATATGTGTCCCTCCTAAGGCTTATTTCCCTCCCAGAGTGGTACTAAAGCTTTTTCTTTTAACTGGACTGGATCTCAAGGCCATGGTGCAGCCCCAACACAGTCCTGGGACCAGCCAAGAGGTGCCGCAGCTGAGAGCTGCTCAAAGGACCCACAAGGGCATTGACACAAAGGACACCCTGCAGCAGTTTTAAATATGTAGAATGACACCTTGTTGCCTAATATATGTCTTCCTAATGAGCTTAATGGAACTAAACCAAGAAGTTTGCTCAGAGTCATTTGTGCCTTTGAAACTCATGTTGAGTTTTGCAATCTTTCGGTCATTTCAGAAGAACTGAGCTGAATCCCCGTTCCAAGTCACACCGACTGTGAGCTATTTCTCTCCTAGGAGAACAACAGTGTGTACTCCATAATTAGCTGTAGACTGCTCTTTAGCCTAGACATGAGCCTTGCATAAATTTGGAGGTCACCAGTTGTTATGGCTTTATCAAGAACCTTATTAATGATCATTAAAAATAATCTTGCTTAGAAGGGGACTGCTATGGGCAAAGCCCATCTTTCCTATTTACTTTATGACTATTAATGTTTTTTTTTAATGTTTATACATTAGTGCAAGGAACAGTGTTAGCATAATTCTAGTGTAAAATAAAACCAGCTGTATCCATTATAAGTGCATTACTGCCAGGAACTGTAAATATGTTTGTGCCTGATAGCCTTCTGACTCAATAATATCCTGCTATCTCTGTTGGGCAGGCAAGTTTTTAAACCAAGAAAAGACAGGTTATGATTTTCATAACCAAACTGGGTTTCTTTTTGAAGTATGTTATCTAAATTCAAATTTTAAGAAGGTCATTAAAAAAATCTGCCTGTGATTTTAAAGGAGAACAAAGTGGTGGCAAGAAGGTACGATGTGCAGTAAGAACAAGTTATTCCTCCCAGATATACATATACGCAGACAAACCCTGCCATATCATACCATACAAACAATTTTAATTGTGTAGTTACAGTCAATAACCACTCCTAGTCAGAACATTTCTGCATAAAGAAAATTGTGATACACTTATAAAAACAGCCAGCTGTAACAAAATAACTGGTGTTTTCATAGCAATAAACTCATAAAAAAGAAATACACCTTTATACAGAAAATTTATACAGCTGTAGCTTTAAAATTGATTGTAAACCAAAGGAAGACACATTGCAAACATCAATTATTTTCACATTAATTGCATAAGTTTCTAAGGTGATCTATTAGTTTTATTTACCTAAGCTTATTTGCATGATAGTAAAAATTGCATACAACAATAAGAGTGAAGCTTATAGTATGAATTGCTTGGATAACATAGAGCACTTTTTATAGGCAACTGTGTAAAGCACATTTTCTCTATTTAAAACTTTTAAGACACTTTGTTTTACTGCCCATCAAAATACATTTATAAATAGAAAAAAAATCAGTATGGTAACAAGAGAAGCAATATTACATTTAACGGAAACTTCCAAAAAAATTAATTACAACATGATGCTGCAGGATCTACAAATAAATAATGAGGACTAAATTGTGTTTCACATTTTCTTTTTCATTTTCTCTAAAACCATGTAACAATGAGAATGGAAAAAAAAATACAGTGACCTTTATTTCCAAAAGAAAACAAATCTGAATTACGGCAGTGCCATATAATACAAGGCATTTGTTGGCATATGTTATCTTTAAACTGCATTCCACAGTCTATAGTTCTTTTGTAACATACAATAGAACAAGAGTAACAAACTCTTTTTATTTTATTTTTTTAAATAAATGTGAGTTTCCAAAGATCAAGTGTGGAGTGCTACAGTAATAATTAAAAAACAAGAACAAAACAGAAACGAAAAAACAGTAAATCACAAAAGTTGTAATGCTTGTCTGAAGGCTCCAGAATCAAAATCACTGGTATCATGCTTATTGGGTACACTCACAGTGTATCCAGTGAACACAAATTAATATCAAACAATCCTCAACGCTTCATCTGTTGCTGCGAAGCAGTTTGTAAAACAGAGTAAAACATCTAGTGCAGTCTGCATTATCCTTTTTTTCAACTTTTGTGCAAGTTTTGGAAGATTCATTGGCCAAACAATGAATAATAAGGGTTTTTGACAGAACGCAAGATGGAATTTTCATTTCATTAGTAAATACCAGCGGCACTGTTGAAAGAAAATAATACTTTTAGATCAGTCTTTCAAATCCGCATTAATCTCTGTGTTCCCTTCTACTGATAACTCTTCTTCTAGTTTAACTGAAAAAAGCGTGTTTGCATTTTTGTCTTGGATGCTATCTTCTAAATCCTTGAGCAGCTCTTCTTCCTTGTACTCTGCAACATCCACCTCCAAACCAGAATTGTCCTTCAGCTTCCCATGGTGCTTGAGATAATATCGCTGGTTCTGAAAGAACTTGATAATGGTGTACTTGGGCAGGTCAAGCTGAGCAGAGAGAGTCTGGATTGCTTCTTCATCTGGATACAGGCCTACATCTTGTATGAAACTCTGTAGGATCCCTAGGGCCTCAACAGAAATCTTTGTTCGCGGTCGGGGTTTCTGACGATTTTCATCCTCAGATTCAGCTGGTGATGCTACTGTCGGTTGCCTTGGGGGTAGTCTGGGGCCTGGTTGCTGTTGCTGTTGCTGCTGCTGTTGTTGCTGTTGCTGCTGCTGCTGCTGCAAGACAAAGAACAGCATTTTTTTGTACAGGTATTCTTGCTCATATTTTGTTACTGAGAAAATCCTGGGGAGGGAGTGGGGGGAAGAAATAGCAGAGCTACAAACAAAGGCTTAGTAAGTTTAAAGAACAAAAAGGAAGGGAAAAATAAGAAAGAACAAAAAGAACACCGTAGGTTTGCTGGACCGAAAGCACCAATGATACAACATCAGTGCAGTTTAGCTGACAAATTTTAATGAACATGCTCCATGAGTCAAGTGCAGACAAGACAAAATGCTAAGTAGGTGACATAGTATAGGATTAACTTGACTAGCTTAGCCAGAACTGTAGCAAGGGCAAAGTGAGAAAAGTGCCAGATGAGGGCAAACGTGCCGGAGCTCTGCCAGCAACGGCAGCTGCTACCCAAAAAACAAGGGCTGCAAATCTCTATCAATAGCTAGACGAAGGGACTGGGGGGTCAGGGGGAAGGAGAGCATTTTATCTCTTTAAGTACAGAAACATCTCACTGCTGATCTGACCTCAGCACACACTGAAGTCTCGTCAAACTTGCAAACATTACGACGGAATGTGCTGGCTGGAAGCGCCTAACGTGATGCTGTCAAACCCAGCCTCAGCAAGGACAAAGGGATCTGGAGGTAGGAAATCTGTATTTCCCCTTCTGGCTCTGACCTCTCTTGCCTGTGGTCTCTGAGCAGGCCTGCTCTGCCTGTATCCCAACAAATAAACAGGGAACAGACCTATTTACCTGCCTCTGTGTTTGTGCTGGGGATTATTTAGTTAATATTTATAAAGCACTAAGATGCAAAGCTCTAAATAAGTTGCACTATTATTATTAGAAGGGAACATGCTGCATTCCAAAAACTCAGGCAATAAAAATGAGCCAATATGCACATCAGAAGAATAAGATAAAGCAAATCATGATGTAAATAATTAACAAGAGCTTAAAATGAAGTTTTGCAAGCATGGATTCAGAAACATTCTTAAAAGGTGAGGCACTGAGCCCTAGGGACAGATATGTTTTTCTCATCTACCACCAGAGTACAGTACACTATAAGATCATGTTTAAAATCAAAAGTAAATTTATCAGCTACTGTTTGTGTTGACAATTCTTTTGCTGCACAGCACAGGAAACACTGGTTAGTAAGATATTTTGGATCAGCAAATTTCTTGTCATATGGTACAAACCACCAGTTATTATTAAAAAACAACCACAGCAGAACAAGCAGTTGCTATCACTGCATTTTATTTCCTCTTGTGATTCTCCCCTCAATAATTCTTTGTGTTTTGGTAGTGGTTTCCAGGCTTCCAGTTGCAGTTCTTTGAGACCCTAAGAAGCACAAAATGCTGTACAAATGGTATAAATACTGGAGGGATTATAATTCTGTCCACTTCATAGGGACTCTTGTGGTTGTGGAGACTTTGCATAGATCTCTACAACTGGTTTAGAAGCCACTGCTTTAAGTGATCTTCGTATTCTAAGATCTGACACAAATGCCCTAGAATTAGGGCTCCTTCCTCATCCCCATTCAGGTCCTTTCATGTTTTATGGTCTGTGAGCAGTCCCATTCAAGGCTCCAGTCCTGAAGAGATTCAAGACTACTATCAGCACATTAAATTCTTACAAGACTGGGGGCTTTGTATATGCAGTTTGAAAACTTGTATCTGTGCTACACATTTATGCATCTACAACAATTACCATGTAGAAGAGCAGAGACAAAACTCAGGCCCAATCTCCCAATCCTTACTCTTACAAGTCATATTAAGAGATTACAATGCAACTGCTTATGTGAATAATATTTATGAGATCAAACACACAACTTTTATCAACAAGGCAAGAAAATCTAAGTAAGTGGCATAGTGGTTGAATGTTTATACTGTGCATAAGCTTCTCCTTTTATCCCCTTAAGAAGTGATTTTATTAAAAACAATGTACATTTTCAAACAAGTGCTGTTTTATTACTTAATATAGATCTTTCTCTCTCTTTTTGCTAAATCAAACAGCAAGTTTCCAGGCTTTCACAATTATTTTAGTACTTGATATCCTAAGGGATTGTCTTATTCAGTTTGCTTTATCTTTAATATACACTCGTGTTGTTTCTGGCTGCGAGATAACTCTATCCTTCCTAGCTTTGTAAATATTTTTCTGTATAGGTAATACAAATGATACACAGGGTCTCAGCTAATATTGGGAAAGCATGGGGAAATATCTGCCCTATAAGAAGGAGCAGTTACAAGGCTGACCTCGGGCCTTTTGTGAGAAGCGATTAAAGAGTCCCCAGCTCAGAGAGACAGCAGTCCCCACTGACAACCTGGGCTACACAGCTTAGCACGACAGCAAGCTCCGCTCCCGGCTGGCAATGCCTGTGCCAGCAAAAAGGATGTGTGCAGCTCCTGGAGGAGGCACTGCTGGGGCTGTTCTGAAGCAGAGGGCAGCTGTTTCCAAGCCTCATGGTGTGGGGCTTGCATCCCCTCCTCTCTGTCCCTGACATGGTGCCCTTGTGCCGGCTCACCTGCGGAGCAGCACCCAGCCAAGGTCCAGCGGTCAGCAGGCCTGGTAGGAAAGCGCCTCTATGCTCTCCTTTCCCAAGGGTGGTGGGAGAGGGGCTCTGAAGGAAAAACAAACAAATATTGACTTACCCCAGTCTCAACTGGGGTTAAAGTGGGATGAGGAATCCCCTTCCCTTCACTCCTACCCAGGATGAGCCACCACTGCTGAAGGTTCTTGCTTAGTTTTCGAACAGCAGCGCGACAAGGTCCTCCTGCTCTGTTGGGAAGACCTTTGCCACTGGTGCCACATGCCCCTGCTTTTGGTCCTGGTGCCTGTCCAGCCAGGCACAGCCAGCCCGGGGCTCGCCCTGCCCATCACACAGCTGCCTCTGCACTACCACCACGCACATTTGCAAACAACCACCGAACCGAAACAAGAACTGTGGGTGGTCGCACGGTCTCCTTTGAACTGTGGTGGTGGATGGCAGTGCACTCTTATCTTGTACCAGGAGACCTGCATTTAGCCTGACCGGGAGGGAAGAAACACTAATTTCCTTTGCTCTGTTTAAAGCTTTATTTACTTAGTGCTCTGCGGGATTGGCCAAGGTAAACTAACCTGAATCTGTTCTGCTGGCACATGGATAATGTGGGAAGGCCTGTCACCATGGTGATGAACTGCATTGCTCTCTTGTTCATAAATGGCATCGCGTTCAGGCTGAGGAAGACTGAGGAACCTTCGGATCATGGATAGATTCTCCCAGAGGGTCCTGTTCTCTGGTGAAGGATCTTCTTTCCAACGTAACAGCTCACAGAGCCACCCCTTGAAGATAAAACCAGAAAAACGTTAGTTTTTTTGTCACTCTGCAAGGGGCAAAATGAGGGTGAAAGGTGTACTTTAGAGGTGCTGCATTCTCTCATGCTCTCACCTGATCAGAAAGGCTTTCACTGCACAGACTGGACTTAAAGCACACACCAACACACTGAGAGGCTGCCCAGCCATTTCAGACCCTTACCAACCACAGGCATTTTGGAAAGCACCTTCCCCTTGGTCCCACACCACAATGCTGCTGTTTGTTTGCTTGACTGTAGGGCTGTAAATCACAGCAGCAGAGGAGCTCCATAACATCCTTTCAAAAGACAGGAATCCTACGACTAGATGCAGTCAAGCAATAACGTCTTAATTTCTGCTATGAGAAGAGGTTTCTCTGCAGGTGAACTTATTTCAAGTGATATATAACTGTTTCCAGATTGTCCTCATAGACCCAGAGAAAAAACAGTCTCTCAGTTTTACATATTAGGATTATTAGGGGTTGGGGGGAAGGAAGATGTGCTCTAGATTCTGATATACCCTTTCTACCATTTCCACATCAAGGACAATGAGGTGCCTAAGAGTTTTTGGGATACATAATATGAAGTCAGCTACAGAATTGCCTGCAAGAACTGAAGGAGTTGCTAATTTGCTTCCGAAAGAGACATAAGAATTCATCTCGAAAATTTAACGTTTCCTTACATCTTCTTAAAATTTAATTGAGGATTTTTTTCTTAACTGTGCACTGGTAGTTCTAAAAGAGGAGTGTAAACCCTCTAGCTAGGACAGTGTGCATCAGCAGAAATTTTCTGATATATTAAAATTTAGGAACAAAATATTACATGTATAAAACATGCATATTTCCTTTATTTTAGCTTCACGGATCTGTTTTCAAAAATAGGTCCATGCAATTTTATTTCTTAATGCTGTAGGAAAGATAATGTGACATTTTATTGAATCAACAAATAATATAAATGTACAGAAGCTTTTAGATCCTTTTTATATGTACCAGTAGTGGATTAATGGTTTATCCAGACTGGTTTACTAACAGATACAATAGACACATGGATATGATATAGATATGTATTTTCTTGAAGATACTCATATCTTTAGCTAACAGTTAATAAATGCAGTGTAAAAATATTGCCACAACAGGAAGAGTAAAAGTAAACAAATAATGTTAATGCATTCATATTGTATATGAAAATATTTAGTGAGGTGTGTATAAAAATTTGAAGTATATTTGCTTGGATATAAGTGGAAAACTGAACAAATGACTCAGATGAAAATGTCCCCCAGAAACAATCAAAATGACAAATGTTATAGAGATGGTGGCAGTAGAGCTGAAAAAGCAAAAATTTAAATGGGGCCAAAATCTGCCAGGCGCTTGCAAGGTGTGCTAGGGATGGAGTGGAGAGAGGGGAGAGCAGGGGGAGCAGAAGGGCTCCCCTACACCCGAGGGATGGAGCACACCCCATTCCTTGACCATGCACTAAGGGGGATGCTGCATATTGCCCAAGGGCTTAGCAAGATGACTGGGAAATGTGGCCAAATGCCTTCACACAGAGCGTGCAACACTCAGCCTGTCCCGGCTGGAATTGTATGGCATGCTTTCAAAACAGTGGCAAGGGTCTGTGGAACCTCACTGGAATGTATTAGCAGGGTAATGTGCGAGCCCTCCCTGCCCCTAACAAAAACACCGTGTTGCTCATGGTTCTCTGCTCAGCTTGTATCCATGGGGACACTGAGTGCTGGATTATGCTCAACAGCAGTATTAGTTTACTGCAGTAAGTTAAAAGTGGTGCACTCGGAAAGCAGAGGTAGCTTGTTGGGGATGGAGGAGAGAAGATGATGAAGAGAAACTGATCTAGATCTTTTAACTGAAAAGCAGTTATAAAATTATTGATTAAAAAACCCCAAAGCCGCAAACCATCCCATGCCAAAGCATAAAAATTTTCCTTTGGTTGTCTGGCATCTGTACTGCTTCACACTGAAACTGTTGGCCCTCTTTCTAATGGTGGTGAAACTAAGAGCAGAGCTATCATGACAGTTTGCTGAAAGTAAAAAAAAAAAAAAAAAAGACAAGAAAACCTGTCTACCCCCATGACACGAGCTGGAAAAGAAGTTGCATTTAGAAGCTGCACATATTTTGTCTGCTGACCACGTGATTCACAGGGTTTGTTTTTTCTTAAAAAGACAATATAATTTAAAAACTTATAATTATAAAATATTCTTATAATTAAAAAATGTCCAATAGAAAATATAATTCCTAGGCAATAACATTCTTTTCTGATTAAACATATTTCACAACAGTTTTTGTTAACTAAGAAATACCTTCTCCCCTTACTGTCTTTTCTGTTTCTCTATTTACTAGGTCAGACCTTATTTTTATTGACTACTGATAGCTAATGTTGTATTTCCAATATTTTTCTCTCAATTTTTGCACTGAAATAATACTTCTAATTCCTTACCTAAAATTATTTGATGAATTGTAACCTGAAACATGTCTCTGCTAGCCTTTCAGGGATTTTGAGGTAATGACGACAGATACCTCTGACAGGGTACACAGAAAAGATTTCTATTCTACCAAAATATCTATTCCACTTGGCACATTTTTAAAGAAGTAGACACACTCTGATGAAACATTTGATGGAAAACATGGAAATAAGCAACTGAATTCTTTTACAAATTACAAGGATAGAAACAATTTTTTGGTCTTCATTGTTTATTTCTGGACATATTTATGAAAGTTGACCTCACCAATGTTCTCAGAAGAGATAGTGGATGGACAGCAAGAGAGACTGTAGGGGCTTACTTTGACAAGAGAGAAAGAACTTTATACCAATATGCTTTCTTTTGGTTCAAGACAAACAAATAAAAATAGAAGTATTTAGCTTCACTTTCAGAATTCTGTACATGAAATAAAGCTCATTCATAAAAGTCACCTACATGACAAAGTATGAAATGTTTTTATACAGTTTAGGAAAAGTAATCATCCAGAATTTTCTAATGGCTAATTTTAAGTTCTAAGTTTTTTAAGATGTAAAATTTATAAGTTTTGTTTCCATTTGATCTAAAAAAGTATGAACTGCTCCAGATAATGCAGTTGAATTTGCAAGTGAATGTTACAGGGCTGGCTTTTCTCCTTTCATGCTTTTTTAAGTCTAGAGCAATTTCTGCCTAGTTTCCTTTTTTTTTTTTCCTTGTCTTTATAGTTTTACAGGAAGTGGAAATGACCACAAAATAATAAGGAAATATTTATAAGTCAGATTAGATCACAACCGGTTTATACAGCATATAGAGTACATTGTTAAAAAAAACAGCTTTAAAATAATGAAGTTGATACATTTATGCAGAAAGGCAAACCCCCCAAAAACTCTGCAATGACATTGGGAACAACCTTGATTTTAAAACAGAGCAAATTTGCCAGGCAACATTACACTGAATATAAAGAGAGTACAAAGCAAAATATAAACATTAGCCACATGTAAATATGTTTGGAGAACTTTCAGGATGTTACTACTTTTCAAACTGACAAAGTTTAATTTGACACCTTCTGTTCTAAAACCTTTGTTTCTATTCAAAATCACGCCTTTAGCTGCTATCAATCACTGTGCTCTCCCTATTACTTAAAATACTGGCATGGGCCCTGGATAAGCTGAAAATGCCATGCAGATGAATTCTGAGATAATATGTTCAAACCTGTTATATACAACACAAATCCTGTAAAGTTATGTATTGTAAACCTACATTTATTGGGAACTAAAAGTCTTAAATCCATCTGCTACAAAGAAAATACTGTTATGCACTTTCAAGTAACCAAGTACCATCTGCAAAGGTCTTGCTACAGTAAGCAAGAAAATGGTGAAAAAAAAAAGATGCTAAACCTAAGATATTTAAAATAAATAAGAGTCTTCTGTCTGGTTTTCTGATAGGGATTTAGTAAAGAAGCACAAGACATTAGAGGAAAAAAAACCTGTGAAAACTGAACTGCCAAACTATTGCAGGAAAAGCGCAAAGAGGATAACTGCCAAAACTTAGCTTTGCAATACCCGTGAGCATGCTTATTTTAAAGAAAGTATCTATGCATTTTATCTATATATCCAAATTCTATTCTTTTCAGTCAGACCTGTGCTGTGCTTAAATTAAATCTTCTGCTCTTCCTCATAGAGTTTTTAATAAAATATTCTTCCTTTCTGGTATCTTTCTTATTGAAAGAAAAAAAAAATTCTACACCTAAGGTGTAAATACCTACCCTAATTGCACCAAAGAGGATAAAATTAAAATCATGAAAAAGGTTCTCTGGCCAAAGCCTTCCAAATCAGCAACAAACACATCTAGTCTGGGAAGAGAAGGCTACCAGGTGAAGCAATTGAACTCATTTGGTCAATTTGCTACAGTGATAATAATTTGCCAAATGATGACTTTCTTACAGAATAACAAAGACTTCAGCATTTTTTAGAAAGGCTGTAGCTTAAATCTAAGAAGGGAAAACATTATAGAGTATCAATGCTAAGACATGATCAGTTTTTCTTTGGTCTGGTGTATTCAAGATTATTTTGTATCATTCTCTGGGGCATACAGTATAACAAAAATATATGGTGTTAAAAGAAATCAATCTAAATAGGGAGGTATTTGATACAAGCATTTTAGCAGAAAGTGTGAATTGCATTACAGCATCTATTGTGAACAAAGACTAAGTACATAATGCATTAAACAGTACTTCTAACTAAAAAAAAAAAAAGAGTATTGTAGACTAAACTAAAGTAGGCATTTTGAATGAGCACATTTTCAGCAACTAACTAGAAAGCTAGCAATTTATCATTCAACAAATAATTTTCTACTTTTAAAAGAATCTGTAAGTGTTACTTATGCTAATGAAGACTGTTTTTAATCTGCCCACAAACATGCTAATAGAGGGCAATTTTTTTTTATTTACAATGCTGAAGGCACTCCAGTTTATAGAACGCAGATATGAAATTACACTTGGTAAAATGGGCTCTTAATTGTCTGAGCAATCCAAATCCTTCACCTTTAACAGGAGAGCTTATAGACAAAACAAAGGAAAAGAGCTCACAGACTAAACTTTAAATATTGACTTTTTCCCCTTCAAAAGCCATCCAACTTGCTTTATAATCTCATTATTGTTCCAAATGGCTGCACTCATCTTAGATACTTCTATTTCTTTACAAAACAGATTCCACATATACAAGGGAAGAAAAAGGGCCGACATAACTACTACCATATATGCATATAGTATTAGTCTTTAGTATTAAACTTGTAGGCTGCACATTGCGCAGAATGGTTGCTTTTGGAAAAGTCATAATACTTTGAGTGAGATACATAATGGTAGCAAAGGAGTACTGAAAGCATTTTAAATTATTTACTAGGTTAAAAGGGTGAAATGGTACTTTAAATACATCAAATTTCATCATCTGGGCCATTTTTTGGTGGCAAAGTGGTATTGATCTTTCCAAATGCTTAAAATTAACTATTTCCAGAAGGTCATTATTTGATTAAAGGCATTAAAGTTGAGGGCAAGAAATGATGCACTTTGTCTTCTTTCCCATTCAAATAATTGTGTAATTTAATCAGAACTATCCCTTCATGTCCTGTAATAAAAATGTTTGTCTTAAGATATTGTTCTTTACCTAACATATTAACCTTTAAATGTTCTGAAGTTCTTAAGAATAATCTGTGCTTAGAGAAGATTCTTCCATAATGCAATGAAAGGATCTCCAGCCTTTAAATTGATAAGGCCAAATTTCCCTTACACATTGATTGGAAAATGCATTAAACCCTTCAACTGAGATTTCTCACAGTGTTCAACAGGATCAAAAATTCAGGGAGTTCTGAATCAGTAAACTCATGCATATGGCATTGAGAAGCAAAAATAAGCAAATGTCACTTCAGCACAAACAAATACGACCAATAAGTAACAATGGACACTGCTTTAATTTCTCTGGGGAATGGTGTTTGTGCTACATTTGAATTATCTGAAAAAATAGGACAGGGAACACCTACTGCAGGGGACGAACAGAGCATTTAATTCAAAATTAATTTTCGTGCTGAGATCACTTAAATCTGACTTATTTCTGTGTGAAATACCTGTGGGTTCAGACATGGGAACAAGCCTAGATGACAAGAGCAGTCCTTCTTACCCTGAGATGTTATTCTGGAATTTGCTGCTGCAGAAGATTTATTCTGACTGCAGGTTTATCTTTCCTAAAATACATAAAGTGTCCTGGCTAGCTCCTATGCAAAGCTGAATAGACCTAAATGCTTCACAGAAGAACTGAAGTCTATTAAAAGAAAGGCCACTGGGTATTTTTATAAAAAATTTGGGAAAACTAATAATCTACCAGACTTAGCAATTTCTGATACTGACCAACACATTTGTTAAAGTTCATTTTAGCTTATATTTTCAAGAAATTTTAAGCACTGACTTCCTTCTGTGAGGCAAAATGATTTTTGACTAATTTTAAAAACTGCAGTGAATATTCAATACTTTGGGATTTCCCTATTTTTGTAAAAAAATTGTGCATCTTGAACTTAGGAAGCCAAAGCTTATTTTCAGCTGGTTCCAGAAAATGAGTAGAGGTACCAGAATATGAATTCTCTTCTTGACATGTGGCCTAAAGTGATAATAAATGTCCCCAGAACAATGGTTGCCTTAGTATTTTATTTACACTAATCAGCCTTAAGTTTCAGGCTTTGCCTTTGAGCATTCTCCTAAATCAGAGAAAGTTTGAAACCTGAATCTGTCCTTTATCTCCAGATATTCCTGGCTCATCTATTTTACTGGCTTTCATTACTAGAATGTTGAAAAGGGTAGCCAGATGTGGATTTTAAGTAAATCTGTATCTACCATCATCATAGATGAGATTTAGCAAAACAAACAAACTGAAAACCCCACAACCTCACAGGGCTTTTCAGAAGAAAGGTAAACTTCAGTGGCAGCAAAAACTTCCTTTGAAGAATACTGAGAGAGATTATGCCATTTCCTTAACTTTCTTATCCAACCTATTATTCAGCTACACCATCTGTCTGGATGGTACCTCCACCTTCTTTCTGTGTGGTGAAAAGCAAATGACCACACAGCTAGCAGTGATACTGATAGTATTTCACCACAAATTTTTGGTGACATTTTAGGGGGAAGGATTCCTAATGTCTCTTCATCCATCTGCCTTTTCCTCTCCCTAGCCGCAGCATTTCAAAGTTAAATACATATTTCTATTCTTGTAAACATCCAAACAAATAAATAGGAGAAGGAAACTTGCTAAATCAAGCTCTAAAATTCAGTGACAAGCATCCAACAAGTACAGAAGCAAAATGACACGGAGAGCTGCTGTCCTGCTCCCACAGTCTCATCTGTCGTACGAGACCTCTGTCTCTATGCGGAGCCATGGTGGCCAAAAAGTGGCCAAAAGCCAGTGCTTGGAAAAAACTAGCTGGGTTAAGGTCTGAGGCTGTATCAAAACTGGTCTGTGTGTCCCTTGTGTATGAGCACTGCAGACACCACCAGCTCATGGACAGGAAAAACCTAACCTGTAACTCTAAACCTGACTGAAAACATAAGTATCATTACTTTTTAGTTGAGTACACAGGAAATTCAATAATCTAAATGACTAGCTTCTCCCGAGCTTGGTTTCTCTGCTCTCAGCTTTCTTCACCTTTTCTTTCCCCTGTTCAAATGTATCTTTTTTACAGTATTGCCTTCAATTGCCTGGCAATGATAGATAGGCACAAGCCCTCATCAAAACCACGATGTATATGCCTTTGAAAATCTTACTTAAAATGTAACTATGTTCATATGGAAAAAGAGAAAAAAGTAATAGATGCAAAAATAATATGGGAAGCTTTACTTCACCTTCCTCTACTCCAGATCCTTCCCCTTTCACACACCTGATTCAATTGACATTTTAACCATGAGAGAGCACCTGAAAAAATGGACTTAATAATAAAAAAAAAAAAATCTGAAAAGAAAGAAAAAACACCTGCTAATTATTAAATAAGCCAGCCTTAGTCTGGTACATTACTTTTTATAGTACGGTCATATAAAATGGGTCAGTGGGTTTCACAGAGGGTGACTGGTAATATATAGCCTTTTATCTTTTATTTAAGGGGAAAGAAGTACTGATTTCACTGCAATATCAATGTGTCCCTTGAAAGTAAATACAACCCTAAATTCAACCACGACCCTTAACAGCCCACATTTATTTATTCTTAAACATGGAATCAATTTTGTATGGCAGCTATATCTGCAGTTTAGTTAGAGAAGAGTCTTTAATAGAAAGAGCCTAGCAATTTTGAAAATCTTTTTTACTACTATAAATTTACTGTGAACAGCAAATGTTTATTATTACATTGCTTACAGAGATTTAACATTTGCTTTGGGGGAAAAGACCTCCAGTAAAAGAGCCACTGGGCCAAAGTGTCACTTTTGTAATTACTTATATGCTTGCCCATTATGTTGTTATATATTTTAAAAAAAAATTATAATGTTCCAGAGGGAGCAATTTAATTTCATGGTTTCTTGTCACATGTTTTTTCTTTCCAGAATTCATTTTGGATCAGGGGAAGATCTACCACACATTGAGGAATCACAGGCTCACAGATACTTGGACTTCATTGTAAATTCAGTTCAGCTGACAAGATATTCCAACAAGTGACATCATTCCAAAACATACACAGCTCAAATCCATTCTCAGACATCCCTTCAAACTTTCACAGCCTAGCTAAAAGCTTTCATATAGACTTGAATTAAACATTTAAATATTCTGAGAAAATGTCTTGTCTCTTGCAGTTAAGCTGGATTCTGTGGCTCTCAGTTTCACAGTGAAGAACATTTAATGCCTTGATAATGCAGAGGGTGAGGGGAGTCTTAAGGAAATTGAAACTTTTCTCTGACTTTCCTCCAGATTTTTTTAACCACAGAAATAGTCAGAAAATTAATGACGTTCATTATCTCAAAGCGGTTATTAAAAAAAAAAAATCTTTAAAATCCACACCTATGAGAGTTCAATGCCTCCCAGCAAATGAGAAGGGAGCAGCCAGAAGCATGTATCTCACTCATGGAAAAAGAAAGGCAGTAAAATCCTCAGAAAGCTAAAATACCCTTACTTGTAGCACAATTGCTTGCGGCAGAAACTTAAAACAATAGGAAAGCTGGATCAAAAGGGAAGCTGGAGAGATCAGGTTTCTCTCTCCTGGGTGGGAACCAACACAAGAGTGTTTCCAGGTAGTTTGCTGTCAGGATGAGGTCAAGAACAGCCACAAGGTAAAAGTTCCTAGAGAGATCAGTTCTTAGTGTTACAGTTTTTCTCACTGGCCAAGAAGAGTGCCAGCCCAGCTGAGTCCTAGCCCCAGCTGTATTTCCAGACAGCAGTTTAGGCAGTACCTTCTGCCTGTAAGTCAGGGGCTGCACGGAGCAGCATGCTTCTTCCTGCCATGATCCTACCCATCCTGTTCCTCAGGTGAAAAAGATCAATCCTTTTAGGCTCTCTCCTTATATAAAGTAAGAGTAGCAAATGATTTATCAGAGGTGAAGCAAACTGGCTGCCTTAAAGCAAAAAATTAAAAACCCCACTAATTTAAGCCTTTCATGCCTTTTTTTTTTTTTTTTAAATAACTGATCTTACATTAACAGTGGAAATTTCATGTATTAGCAGAGCTTTCTCTTGCATGCTATAGGTACTAGGGATGCTAAGCACCAGGCTCAGCAAAATAACCAGTCACCTGAGTAAACCCACAGACTTTAACTGATATGTGTGCAAATCTTGCTTAGTTGGGGTCCAAAACTTCAGGGAATTTGGCTAAGGACCACTCAGTCCAAACATCCTTGCTTTACAAGGATCCTGAAAACCGTATTTATATGCTTCTCAAATTCCATCCTGAAGTAAGGGAACATGACACTGCACAGGAATAAAAGTGAAATGCCCTCTGAATAACAATGTGCTTTCAGATAGAATCTGGCAGATTTGAAATTAGATAAATATTTGCAAATTGGAATTTTTCCTCCCTTAGCTAGCTGCATGCATGCTCTAGCCTATTCAATAGATGCCAACACTTTAGGGTAATGCATAAACAAAAATCTGAAGTTTGACTTAGAGGTTAAATTTAAAGAAAGTAAAGAAATGGATGCAATGAGAAATTATTAAGAACAGCAAAATGAAAAATTATCTGGAACAAAATATCATCTCCTTTCTCACCTTGCACCTAGAAATCCTGCAACATTCTTTCAGGCGTTATGTGTTTTAAATTACCCAGTTTAACATTAAGGGAGAAAACACACATCTATAATTTCTTACTCCTGCCTTTGCCCAGCAGCTGTTCACCTGATTTGTAATCGGTCACTCCTTTAACAAATTGCTTCTCAGACTGTTACTGTGTATTTGTGTTTGCAGTTACATATTTAGCAGCTCTCGGTTTTTCAGCAGGAATTTTACCCTGTCATTTCCTGTTTAGTTACGGGTTGAGCTCGCTTTTGTTTTCTGCGCTGTTTACTTGGTATCCTGCTTCCCCCACAGCCGGGAACCACAGGCTGCTCGCTAACTCCTCAGCCTCCTCCTTGCCTCTGCCACCACAGCTGTGTTTTCATTTATGCCCCTAGTTAACTCTCATACAGCTCACTCAAACTTTTCCCCTTTTCATTAATAGTTAAACGCTGATATACTGAATCTTCAAAAGCCTCCTGAATCAGTGATCTGCTCACAGAAGGCACAAGCAAACAGAGAAATCCAGAGTACGGCTCTTTTCCTAGCTAAATCCATGTCACCACTCAGAGAAAGGACCGATGCTTCAACCACAAAGCCAGTATTGCTGGTGACGAGTCCAGCAAAGGCCGAGGGAATGGAGTGCCCACACTGTGCCCCACACACAAAGGAATATGTTTACAAAATCATGATCTGCGTGGGGATGTGCCTGGGGTGGGATTCCAGGGAACAGGGATAGGCAGGGGACAGGATAAAGAAGCAGATGGAGCAAGAGTGGATGGTGAGGGTGGATAAGGCACAAGAAGGGGTGGGAAAAGGTTCAAGGAGAACTAAGAGAAGATCCATACTGAGAGGAATAAGAGAAGGTGGTGAGATAAAATCAAAACAGAAGGTGAGGGTATAGAAAGCAGGAAGAGCGATTAAGAAAATCCATCCTGCCAGAAGCAGCACCTCTTGTCAGGCAGACAGCAGGTGCTGCCTGGGGAAGAGCTGATTCACACATCTGGAGTGTAGGAACCAGAACACCTCTACCTAAGTAAGAAAATCTAAAAATAAAGGACTCAGAGGAGGTGGGAGAAGGGTGCCATACTTTCTTCTTTTGGCAATCCAGTGCATCTCAACTGCATGACATTTTTTGAACAGCTTTCTGGAGAAACAAGAGCCATATTTCCAGTTCCTTGCAAGAATCCTGACAGTTCATTTCAGACTTACTTTGTCCAACACAAGCCCTTCCTGCCCTCCTCTTCTTTTTACTTCAGACTTATTTTTGAGGTATCTGCAGCCACAGCACTTCCAGGGCTTTGGCTGCATGTCCAGAATGAGATTTTCACTTTTTTCGGGGCCTGCATGGATCCTGGGGGAGTCACTAACAGAGATGGCACTGCCATGCAGTGAGGGACACTGATGGCACACCTGCACTGACCTACTCAGCTCTGGGGAACTAGTAAAGAAGTCAGTAGCTACTGGCCAACTGGTATGAGCTTGGGTCTTTAACCCTGTCTGCTGCAGCCTGGGGGGCCATCTGCGTAGCCAAACTGTACCTTCAAGTGGCTTTCAAAACCTGTCCTGTTCACCTTCCTCTGACTGACTTTAAACACTTGAGTCTTAGCTCCCTGACTCTTGCACTTTCAGTATTGCCACTGCATCACAAATCACTGCCAACAGATAAAACAACCTCTTACTAAAGCAATTTTTTTTTTAAACCTCCCCTGGAAGCCTTATTACAAAATAGATTTGATGAATTTCTATCCAATGCACTGCATCACTCCTCCCGCCTGACTATACCTGGAACAACTTTCGGAGAATCTGCAAATTACATTTTTTTCCTTGCTGCAAAAATTGTTTTAGAGTCTTATAATTAAAACTTTCGATCAAAATTGCATTAATTTTTTCTCTGTGTAGGAAAAGTAGCCAACTGTGATCTACTAAAGAGTAGATGGTTTTAAAAAAACACCTTACCAAGTACTGAAGGCTGTTTAATTAGGGAAAGCTGAAAATTTATCTGAAAAAATGGATTTATGAAAAAAAAAGCAAAACAATTTAAAGAAATTTTTAGTTTCCTAAAAAGTGTTTTCAAAAGAAAATATTTTTCATAATCTGTTTTCAAAAGAAATACGGGGATATTTTAATAAAAAACCAATCAATTTTCCATTTGCCAAAATTTCTAACCACTTTGAGGATTCTTTTTAAAAAAAAACTTTCCCCCAAAGAAAGAGGTACAGAGAAGAGTTAGCAAGGAGAAAAAATCCATGGTGAAAAACCTTGGCAGAAAATTTTATTTCTGCTAAATTTAGGTAGCAATGAAGACTACAGTTTTTGGTTAGAACTTCTTCTTAAAGCAAGGTGTTTGCTGGCATGTTATTTTGAAAATGAGCACAGTAGGATTTTTTTAATAAATGGGCATAAACCCCAGAGAGTAGAAAGTCTCAGAGTCAGTGACAAACCCCTGTGCGGCATCTGATTTCTTTGCCAAAACAAGAAAGGTTTTTATTAAAGGTCAGGGAGAAATAATCTCCAAAGACGGCAGTGTCTCTTCCCCCTGCATGTTTACTCTTTTACACCCTTTTACAGCTAAAGACAGACCTTAATACACACATGCACACACAAAAGGAAACAACAACCAAAGAGGAGGGGGAAAAAAAAAAAAAAGCCTGAAATTTTAGTTACACCACATGTGGTTTTCATTTGTGAAAAATGAACAAGCTGTTTGTGGTTAAACTGTCTAATCTGCTGTTATCAATCTAGCACTGCATTCAAGATTTACAGGATACATCAGCTTCTGTGCCACATTAGCTGTAAAAGGGAGAGGGGGTGGGAGGAAAAAGGAGGAGGAGAGAGTTTATCCTGAGGAATAATATTTCCAATGCAGCCACACTCACACTACATCTGGTTGTGCTGGTAGCGGCAGTTAAATTGAAATATTTCACAGCGTGTGTCAGAAACATGCAGAATGGTAATTATGACAGATCTGATTAAGCCTGAGTGCCACTAGCTCCCTGGCCAGCTCTGGTTGTGCAGGTGTGACCTTGTGCGTGCCTGCGTGTGTAAATAAAATTAATTACAAGCGAGAGGGCGAAGGCTTCGGTGACATCACAAAGCGGAGAAACTCCCAAGGGGGAGACCTAATGGAATATTTTCCCTCAGTCTAATAATACAGTTCATATTGACTTGAGGTAATTAGTGGGATCATTAAAGCAGTTTTCCCGGCGTATTTGGCTGCCTGATCAGATTAGTGAAAATGTTCTTCAGAACAAGCCCTGTGTGGTCTGCCAGAGAAGGAGGAAATAAAAAGCAACAAAGCATATTTTGGAATGATAAGCAGCGCTGGACTTTTTGCACAGCATTTTTCAGGGCCAGTCCCAGGAGCCTGGGTGCCTGACTCTCCTGACCAGTGCAATCTTTCATCCCAGGTGCACATGCTCCTGCTGCACGTCACTTGAGACTTTTTAATTTTTGTTCCTCTATACTTCGAAACAATGCCATACCTACCCCTCAATGCTTAAAAAAATCAGATAAAAGGCTTGTGAGAGTGCAAGCCCTAGAAGAAATGCATTAAAATAACCGGAGGAAGGAAGAAGAATAAATATGAGATCATCTCCTCCCCATCTCTCCCCAAAAGTCTAACAGAAGACTGAAGGACTGGTTTGAGAATCAGTAATGTTTTCATTTCCTAATGAGCTTACCCCACCCGAAGAAAAAGGGGGGAAAAAAAGTAAAAGTTTAACTATGATATAAAGTCTTCCACAGTAACAGAACACAGAGCCCTAATCAAGAAATGGACCATTTGTTTAAAAACAGTCTACTGAGCATGCTCTACCTTGCAAATGGAATATGCCAAGCTCTGTCACAGATGGCAAGCTTTGACAGTTCCCATCCGTAGCGTCGATACTCGACAGTTCAGCACAAGATCAGTGACATTCTGTCTCATTAGAGCCACGCTAATTATCACAGCTAGTTTCAGGGGAAACCATGTGTTGCAATGGTCAATTTGAAGGAGTCTGTGCATCAACAAACTGGTAATAAGGATCAGACACCTTATTATATGACAGCATGCTGCCTATGATCTGATTTACTGAATCAGAGGTACTGAGGCAACACTGAAGCCTGATGGGTTATGGAATTGCGTGTACACAATGTGTAGCTGAAATATGCTTTAAAAATAAAAGGGAGCTATATAGAAACAATACAAAGAAAAATTTTAAAATGGTCAAGTTATAATGTGGAGTTTTTTCATTTGTCATTAAGACATGCAGAGATGTTATAGATCTTGTCAGCCAGTTTTATCTTTAATCAAATCATATAAGATAAATAATTCAAAATGAAAACTGTAAAATTATGGATTATGCTAAATTATAATTCATTCCATACTCTGATTTTTCAGTTTCAATAACATGTACCAAACATTCCTTATGTTGTGCCGTCTTGCTGCTTTAACATAATTTTATATTTTGTAAAGAGCTTTCTCTTCTTGGCTCTCTTTTTTCATTTGTACATTTAATGACTTAAACTTGTACTTCTCCTAGCTTCTCTCACTCATTTATGCTCTTTCCACCAGACAAAAACCATCCAACCAAGACCTCCTCCTCTCTGCTGTTTCTGGACACCTGCGGGCCACATCCTGCCAGGCACTCGGAGGTCCCAGTGCCTCCCAGGGATGCACAACAGGCTGTGGCTGCGAGAGCGTTAAGCACTAACTCCCAACCAGCGCAGGGCAGGTGTGCACCACATCCCTCCAGGGAAGCTCTCCTCAGGGCTCAAATACACTCAGTTTCCTGAAGCTGCTACCAGTCGTTTAAACAGCAGCATTTGAACAGCTCCTGCTGCCACCCACCTGGCTAGGAAGCTCCAGCCTCAGCCGATTTGACCTCATGTGTAAAGCATGCTCAGGAAGCACACCTTTTCATTGGTGTGTCAACAAATCCAGCCTCTGCATTACGTGTTGAAAGGCCTACCTGGCTCCAAGGAGCTGTTTGAAGAGGTCAATATAATCCTCTTACCAGTTAAATATTTTCCATTCTGTACCTGTTTCTTTGGCTTGAACTATTTCAGGTTTTAATGCCTTTTCCCCCTCCTCTACGTAGATTTACATGGGCAATTGCATGCTAATGTGAATCACCTTGAAGATTTTAAAGTGGTTTTTCTTCAGTGCATCTTTATTGATTCATGAAGTTGCTGTCTATTCTTTACTAGCAGGAACCAAAGGCTCACTGAAGTCAAGCCACTCCACTGAAGCCATACCAATAATGTGGGATATGGTCAGGATCAATGCCAGTCCTTTTCTGGGCTACCATGGTCAAGAGATAAGAGAGTCAACTAAACTCAATTTTTCTATCGTCTTTAGGAGAATTTTTTAAAAAAAGCTAAGGAAATTTCCTGAGCTTTTAACCTTTATTTCTGAGAGGAGATGTTGTAAAAGAGACTAAAAGGACATGGGGCAGAGGAAGGACACGGAACATTAAGTTTTTTTCCCCTACTAGAAACCTGAAACTCCTTTTCCCTCCGACCTGGGCAAGACAGAACACACTATGACTGTGTAACTCGATATTTTGTGAAAGAAACAAATCAGCTCTATCTGCCAAGTTTCACAGTTTCACTGAATGACATGCTGCTTCATGGGGCAATTCTTGATCGCATGAAAAAGCCCATCTTGCTTTCTCAGTTCACAGTCTTCCTCTTCCATCCCTGCTGACACCCGATCCCACCCCGACTCCTGCTGCTCATGGCACCTCTTCAACTGCCAGAGCAATCACCCCCAGGCAATGAGGGGGGGGAGGAAAATAACATTAAAAAATAATAAAAAATAGATGCTGTTATGTGTTTCTGCAGCTAATGTTTTCTAACTACTGTATCTCGCCTTCGCACCAGGGCGAGGGGTTTATTTCCAGGTGGACCTGTGAAACGGCAGACCTCGGAGTACATTGTGTTTCCACCTCGCGTCTCCCTGTGCAGCATCCCTCCCTGCTCCACAGAGAATCCATTGTACACTAAGGTTCGGGGGGGTTGGGGGGGAAAAAGGTTTTTAAGCCAAGATTTAAACCCAGGAAGTGACTCAGCTGCTCTGAGAGAGACAAAGGCAGGAGAGAACTTGGTGGAGAGCAGGGTGATGGGCAAAGGACCGAGTCCCCTCCTGCCCTGCAGGTTGCACCCCTCTGGGCAGCCTGAGGTGCAGTACCCTGAGGAAACAGCTTTGGAAATAAATTTCAAGATCCCCTCCTGGAGCCACATTGGTACCAGAGGGTTACTCTTGGTGATAAAAAGGTTTCTTTTCCTCCCGCTGGAAAATAGTTGAATAGATTGTTCTATATCTGCAGTAATGGCATGTTACCTCTCTGTGCCAGATCCACAATACCATGCTTGTTCAGTGTGGGAAGCTGTTTAAAAATGACTTTCCCATTAGAGTATATAGCTTAGTCTCTAGATGGAAAAAGCCAGATCAAAGATATAGCATTTATAAAACTGCTGGTTAAAAAGATAAAAGTGAGATAACAGACATCAATTTTTCACTATAAATCTCTGGGTTTACTACAACATTAAAATTTCCAGTAAAAGCAGGGTTTTATATACCTGAACTCTAATGGCCTATTCTGAAAATATTTATGTCAGGAAAAGCATGGTATTTGCATGCCAAAAGCATTTTTAGTGCCAATGTTTAGCATTTCCTTCCCATTTAACTCCTTCCCATCTACACATGAGTGCTAAATGCTCTGCCTGGTGCCTACCCCTCGGATCTCCCCATGCAGCCTCCTGGAGGAGTACACTCCACAGGAGGAGTACAAAGGCAAAAAGTCAAACATTTCTAATTAAATAGCACTGCACAAAATATTTGTCTGATGGCTCAGGATGGAGTCTCTAGCATGGTCTGAAACCCATGATTTTACCTCCACCCTTTTTATATGAAACTACTACTAACCAAACCGAAGGACAGGAAACTGGGCAACACAACGCAACAGCTCAGAAGTCACAAGTCAGAACTCTGTGTCTTTAGCTGAGGTTTCTGGAGGCATGGATAGTACTCCATTAGATTTATTTTAAAATTAAAAATCAAAGCATGATTCTGTGAGAACCAAGCGTCTCACCTTCCACATACAGGCATTTTCATTTGGTGAAAAGGGAGGGCATTCGGCACTGATGGGGCTGAAAACAGGCATCGGCAGGATTGACACTGCAGAAGAGTATCGATTTCACCTGTTTATTTTACTACAAATTAAACTTTAGGTAAATAATGCAGGCTATTGGCCTTAACTGTAATGCATGGGACTCTCAGAGGTACAGAGCTTGATATTAATTCAGTTTTTGCAAACTGTAATTTCCTAAATTTAAGAAAGCTTTAGCAATTTAAGCTGATTTTCAGCAAAGTTTTGCATTCTTCCCTGCTTCATACTAGCACATGCAAGCCACAGCTTTTCAGGTTAAGCCACAACATAAATCTAACTACTCAAAACACAGCAAACATACAGAAACACTACAAGTCTCTACCTGCCTTATCTCTCAGGGCTCTTAGATTTGGGGGTTTTGTTTGCTTGTTTGTCTGTTTTTATGGAATAAAATTAGATTTCAGCATCTGTCACCATCAAGAAAAACTCTTCCCTGGCTCCCACATGAGAACATTGTAACCACTGCACAGTTACTGAACCATGATACCTTAATGATCATTACACAAATCAACTTTTTTTTTTTTTAAATAACGAAATTAAGAATGTGCTTCCATAATTACTTGAATCAGACTTTCAGGTTATAAATTTAATAAAATCCCAATATGATGAAATTGTAAAAGTAACGTATGCCACACAATTTTATGTGTGGATTCTTTTAATTTAGAGTTATTCAGGTGTGCTGATTAAATTTTAGCAAATAATACTGTTGGCATTGCCATTCTACCATTAAGAACCAACAACCTGGGAGAAGAGACAAAACACATGGTAAACCTTTCTGTCTTCCTTTTGTGTGCAGTTTTGCAAAGCTCTCTTTTTGACATAATCTAACAAAAAACCCATGCAGACCTATTAGACAGCCAACCTACAAAAAAAGCACAAGGTTTTAAATACTGACATGAGGTGCTTTGCCAATTAAAATTCTAAAACTCCCCAAAGAGATGATGTATTCCAGGAATTTGAATTTTAATATCTTCCTTGGCTCCTCGGTATAATTATATTAACTTTTAAAGTATATATCTTGAATTTAACAGATTTTTAATTTATTCTGTACATAATATATCAATCCTTAAAAACATAGAAACTTAAAAAGTATAGAGAATATATACATTCCTATATGGGAAAAGAATTCAACATTTGAAGGAATGTCCTAGCTGTGTCCCCAAACCTGTTCAAACCCATGTGCCAGACAGGCCCTTTTCTTTGGGAAAGCCAACAAGCTGCCAGCAAAGTGCACCATGAAACTACAAGCAGGCAAATCATCCCTCACCTTAGACAGCACGTGATCTCTCTAACAGCTCTGCAACCCCTGCCTGATCCCATGACCTCTGCCACACCAGGCCCCAGCACCCAGCTGCTTTGTTGAGCATCAGGTCCACACGTGGTTGGTCCTCCACCACTAAGGAGGATTTACAAACAAAACTGTTAATCAACACATTATTTTCTAATATGTTTCCTCCAGACTTTTCACTATAATGAAGTGATTATCCTAGGATTTCCAGTTCCACTCTTGCCAAAGGCACTAACATAGCGCAAGGGAAGATGCTTGTTTTTTACCTTGGCGCTACCCAAACAGAAACTCCTGTAGCGCATCATTTAATAGCAATTCTGTACAAAGTGCTCTAGTCAGCAGAACATTATCTGCAGTCTCCTGGCTCAGGCAAGCCCAGCCACCTTGCAGATGCTGGCTGCTTAGACATCCAATCTAATGTTGACCCAAATCAGTTTATTAAGGAAAAAAAAGAAAATGAAAAGGCCTTCCAGCAAACAACTACCTTTGTCCCCTCACAGACCTGGTTTAGGTCACATATGGTTTTACAACACAACTCCAGACTGCACTCAGAAGGTAATCAAGTTTTTATAACCAAAATAAGATAAAACCAACAATGTTCAATTTTAGCGATTTAAAAAACCAAAACTGTTAATCAACACATCATTTTCTAATATGTGTCCTTCCGACTTTTCAC
Organism: Dryoscopus gambensis; assembly: GCA_013389985.1. Lineage (NCBI taxonomy): Eukaryota > Metazoa > Chordata > Aves > Passeriformes > Malaconotidae > Dryoscopus > Dryoscopus gambensis. Next base: position 64,550 of record WEIT01018439.1, read on the forward strand.
TATAACTTGGGTTATCTCAGGATTTCCATTTCTGAGTAGGGAACCAATGTCTCCAAATTAAAAAAAATCAGTAATGGATCTCTCTCAAGAGAGGTTCTCTTACAGAATATGTTTGTACAAGCCTCTTTTCTTGTGCAAGGGAGACTTTTTTTGCCCCAAGAAATGCTTTCTTGTACTACTGAAGAGCTCCAATGCAGAAACTTTTACAATACGTGTACCTCCTTAATGTATGTGGCATTGCTACATATTTAAAGATTATTAATTGGGTGACTAGTAGTCAGCTAGTTTGAGAAGACCCACCACATCCAGTCTACCTAGGAGGTCACTTCTGCAAAGCAGCTTTCTAGTACAAATGACACTTTATCTAGACCTGCAAGCTTCCTAGACATGTAAATTAACATTGCATTGCTGAAACTGGGGAGAAAAAAATAACCCTTGGGAATACAGGTATAATCACCAGAGTAAAACAAAAAAGAGCTGTGTGTTTGGTGTTCTCTTCTGTAGTCGGTAGCAAAGTTTGTACAAGAATCTAAATTTTATACCAACACTCAAATAAACCTGCACTGCATCCTCTGGAAGCTTTTGGGCTTCATTTTGATTATCTGTCCCTTTGCAAGTCAGCACTGGAAGAGCTGACCCACCTAGAAATTTTAAGGCTTTGCACTTAAATAAATACACTATCACACAAATCAGATCAGAACAAAATTATGTGGGCTGATAGACTGGCTTCACAGCTTAGCTTTTACAGAAGACTGCAGTGGAAAGGGGAAGGTGCAGAAAACGGACAGTTCTCTAACCCCAAGTTGTGACATGTAAATAAAGACATCTGAGGAACACACAGGTTGGAAGCTGCTGTAACATTCTATCATAATTAGAAACATTTCAAGAGCTCTGTAATTTCCAATCAAAATTACAGTAATTTCTGATATACAAGCCATGATTCATGACAGAATTTTACATTCCATGGGAGATTATAGTGGCCTGATGTATGACACACTGAGTACAGCACTAACATAAACAATTCAGTTTAATGTTTAAACAGCACTTGGTGTTTAGAATCCCACAATAAAAGAAACATATTATTGTTGAAATTATCACTTTGACAGTGATTGAAGGGGAGGCAGGCATGTGGCCTATAAAGCTATAATTTTTACAGTCCACAGCTTGAGTTTAATCATTTTGATACAACATTTCCAAAATATCCCTTTAAATGCTCCTAACACCATATAACTTAAGAGACAACATCCTTTCTATACAATGAAGTGAACTCCAAAATGTGAACAGCACAGAAGTCAAAAGTTAAAGACTTATTAAGAAGAAAACCACTAAAATGCTGACGGACCAAGAAACATCGGTCTAACTGAGCTTCATTAGCTTTCCTTGGAAGATGCTGAATTTTTATATGAAGCAATTTTAGAAAAGTAAAGGAGTAGTAATTAAGCAGATTTAACATTTAATCTAACATGAAAATTCAACATTGCAACAATTGGTGTCTTTGCCATTTCTTTCAAGCATTTGTATGACCACAGTTCTAGTCTTTCCCATTTTTCCGTATGTTTTTTCCTTTACTTCTTGAGTACATTCTCACTTAAATCAATGCTTTCATGTACTCCACTGATCTTTCTCAGAAGACATGTCACTTATGATAATCACACCCAACAAGTGCCTGCTGATTTCCCTCTTGCCACTAAACTTGACAGAAAATCTTCAGTTGAAGAAAACAGAATGAGAAACCACACAACAAAGGCTTAAAACTGAATATGCAACATATATGTATGCACACACAGAAGTAACCAAGCAGACATCATGTTCCACAAAGAGCACACTTTTTTTCTCAGCTATAACTTGTATAAATGTAATTTTTTGGGGTCTTTTTTTTTTTTTGACAGTGCTATCCATCCCTCATGCACAGTCTCACCAGTGGGTCTGACTAAATATTTTTATGCAAAAAACCCAGCACCCCAGCATTCCTCACTGCAACATATGTAATTGCAAAACACCAAAGCCTCAGGATGAATTTGGCAGCAATACCCAGAGTTTGCCCATAGCTTTTGCCACATCCACACCAGCTAAGAACTGATGAACCTGATGCCTTCTCAGTCATGCCAAGACCCACGGGCATACAGGGAAGGTGTCTGGCTGGTAGGGAAAAAGGAGTGAGAGATCTCAGGAAGCCACTTCTCTACCCTGCCTGGTCCAGGGGAACCAGAGGTTACCTCCAGACTCAGCAAGGAGCTCTGAGCTGTACCGGGATGATACAGTGACCCAGCCACCCATTCTAACTCACATAGAAACTGATCTGGGGGAATAATTGCACATGACAGGGAGTTCTGTGTGCCCTGGGAGTTTTACCTGGCTTTTGGTTGCCGCAACCTTCGCAAACAGTGCTTGGGACACCTTAGCTCTCTTCATTTCCTGCTGAATCTCATCATAAATGGAAGCATTAATGTTCATGGAATTGTTTTCTGGTTTTCCATTCCTCTCTGTAGCAATAGTAGCAGTTTTGACCTAGAAAATATGAGATATTTTTTATTATGAAAACGTTATTTTCCTCTCTTTCCCTCCCTAAGTAATTCCCCTTTGCATTTTATTCCTTTTACCCAATCTTTCTCTGATATTCTTTCAGCTTTTCAGAGAATTAACATTATATGTTATCTATGGTTCAAGAAACTAGGAAACAAGAAAATTCAATGCATTTTAACAGGTGAGTCCATCTGAAATATGAGTTACCATTAGCAGACCACTGCAAATTTCAATGTCATAAAATAAATTAGGTGGAAACCTGTCAAACAGTCTTGTAGAGACTTGTGAATCCTTACATGATTTCTTTGCCCCACACAAATTAAATAAAAATTGTAAGTGCAACATAAAAGAATCTCTAATGATATAGAAATCTGGCAGGTATATCTTGATTCATGTCTTATGCCCAGTACACTCAAAGGCATGATAATGTTGAAAAGTTGTGGCTTTAGATGGAATTTTTAAAAATTTATCTTATCAGTTTAGTTCTTAAGCTGTTTTTAAGACACAGTCTAGAATAATGCATACTTTAACCACTCCTTCATGAAACCAAGATAGAACTTTCTTAAAGCTACTGATTCTAGTTGTATTTCACTTACATACATCAAATATTTATTCTTCTTGCAGTCCAGATTAAATAAACACCAAACATGTAAACAAGACAGAATGATTACAGTACCACCTTTATGCTGCATCTGCAGCATTAAGGAAAACAACAAAAAAAATATATCAGTAGCGATAGATGTGCTGAAGACTATCCTTTCCTTCATCCTCTGGAAATGATGGAAGTGATGTTTCAACACCAAGCATCATCCCACCAAGGTTAGACTGCAGTTTCTACAATATCAGTTGAGAGGTACAAAAAGATCAGCAGGTATGCAGCTTATCCTACAATATTCTCAGTAGTTAAGGATAACGTCTGTCCTTAGCAGTTACTCTTGCAAAGCTTGCTCAAGATTAGTGGACCTAATGGGCCACTAATCCTAAAGTGGACCAGAGGAAAGGAAAAACTGGATTTCTGCCAGGAACCCACAAGGTGATGATGCAAACAAAATCAAACCTTAAGATTTCAATTCAAACTTACTGATTCATACTAAGGTTAATGAAAGCTGAATTAATTTATTTATCCAGAAGTTACACATCTAGTTTAAAATAGTCATTCAGCCTAATTCTAAATCTAATGGACAGAGCCTGGCACTTCCAGAAGGTGATTCAGCCTACTCTTAAGTACATGTCTAAACCCACACTTTCACTATCAACTTGATCCAGTGCAAGTCAGCATCTTCCCGTGCTCTGAAGTCCCTTGAGGTTCAAAAGGAAATCATGACAACATGATAATTCATCTTCTAATCTCACTCTCTATGAGCTTTCATATGTCACAGGTCTGACGATACGAGAGTCGAAGGCTTTGAATGAGAGATGTACTTAGGCAAATCAGCAGCCCATTTTTTCCTAGAAATGCCATGCTCAATTTGTGTTAGCTATCATCCATAGTGCTTTTAAGATAAAATAATCTAGCCCAGAAACTGGGAGTGCACGCCACTTTTGCTGAGCCTGATTTGTCTATCAGGCTTTTCAGAAACTCTGCTAATACACTCCCATTAACTACAAGGGGCAAAACTCCAGCAAGAACAAGGTGTCCACAAGCACTTCCCCCTGCCCCCATTCTGGCAGGCATTAGCACTTTCTGGTGTCTGAAAACAAAGGTCCTAAGTTACTTAGGGAAATGAAGGAAAATCCCAGAATATGGCATACAGTAAATCATGTGGGTTTTTTTCATCTGAAAACAATTAGTACTTTGCAGCCATGAACTCTTCTGCAGTGTGACATTTTACCAGTGACATTGCGGCAGAGATGGCCAAGCCTGTACTAAAGGCAGTTTAGAAACATTTGAGGTGCCTGGCAGAAGGCAGTGTGAGGAGCAGCACCATGAAACTCTCTCGTTTCCACTGCAGAGCGGGAAAAAGTATGCCTAATCCCAGCCAAATCAGTACAGGGCTGCAAGAGCAAGTGCATCTCCTGAACATCATACAGTGAAATAATTTAAAAATACAATCAGTGGCAATTTTACAACCTTCAAATGAGAAGGACTTGCCAGAAGATAACTGACAACCAGTGGGGCTGTTAAACATACAACTGGAGACAGACTTATCTGCCCGCATGTAAAAATTAGCCTAGGCTAAATTACAGAATTAAAAAGTGATGGGTTTTTCAACATGTCTTCTTGAACCTTGTGTTGAAATTTTGGGAAACAAATTTCAGTCCTTCCACCCCAAAATAATTTTAACTTGTAACTAATCTTTGAAGGACCCAAGGGGAAGACGAGAAGACGAAGGTATTCAGGTAGAATACACAAGTCTTTTGGGAAGAAAACACTTTGCTCTTGTGATCTTGATCAAAATGTGTCTCGTCTGTAAGCACACTGCCTTTTTCATTGCTACTGAGCTTCCAAGGACAGCTTCACGTTGTAGCAGTACTTCACAGATCACTTAGCTGTGAACACCCAGATCATCAGAAACCACCACACACCATGCTGAGACATAATTTAAACCATGCAACTTGGTCCACAATTTTCAATGTCCAATTTAATAAGGATATGCATTTAACCCAAGGGAATTACTGAAAATCCTCATTCTGGTTTGCAAATTACATCTATCTTTATACAGGTACAATAAATTCAACAGCATCTAGTATGTCACCGAAGTTAAAACAAACAAACAAACTCCTATTGCCTTCTGTTGATATTTAATTAGGGAACACTAATTGAATTCAGAAAACACTAATATCTGCATCAAAAAGCAGTATTAGCCCAAAGATCTTCAGGGGAATAAAAG
>WEIT01018439.1:69914-88829 GCA_013389985.1 Dryoscopus gambensis
TGTCTTAAAATTATAAAATGATGGGTTTGGGGATTACCAAGAGTTGTGGTTTGCAGTCATATCTTCTCCCTCTCCAATTCAATTCCCTGGCCAAATACAAAAATTCTTCTCCTGCCTCTTAATAATTTCTCTTCCAAGATCAGGTGTAGACTCTGGCTGGTCTAGCTGGACTATGGCTCTGCTCTGGTCTGATGAATTCCATGCAATAATACCAATTAACCTCTTGGAGAATAGCCATACATAAAACTGTTTCATAATTTATACATAAGCAAGCATCTAGGCTGTTGTGTTGAATTTAGAACTGAGTTCAAGACAGAGGCTGTTTGAAGCTGGGTTGAAAAAACACCCTCCTCCTCAGAAAAACCCAACAGAAAACAAAAAACTCTCAACGGTGCAACTTCAGGACTTGGGAGAGGAGGTGGAAAAAGTATTCATTTTGGAGAGGAAAACAAAACAAAACATAATCTCTCATCTCATCTACACTTAAGCACAACCTCCCACCCCACCCACATTTACAGCCACATTTTCTGTTTAGGAAAGAAACCATAGATCAGCTATTTTTTTTTTTTTTGACAGTAACCAAAGTTTGCAAATACTAACTGAAGAGGGGAGCGTTATTTTACAAATGTAACACACTGAGAATCAGAAAATCATTTGGCCATCTTCCTATCACCAATCAATCTAGTCTCCTAAGAATACTTGAAAAAAAAAATAACATATCCACCTCTTGGCCTACCCAGATATATCTTTTCATCAAATAAGACTGATTACAGTAGCAAGAAGTTCTGGATTAATTCAGTTTTCCTAAAAAAACGATAAGTTGTCATAGAAGGAATAACCAGTATGAAGAGATTTTAACAAACATGGAAGCTCATTCCTTCCCCATCGAAACTGAAACAAAAAAATCTTATATAACACATTCTCATAAGTACTGTTTTAGCTCGGGAACAAAAATCTTCTTTAATCCTGGTTTAGCTTTTAATATTACATTGTACATTAAAATTCATAAAGTAGTTCATTCCAGGCAAAACAAACTACTTTTCAGTTCTGCTCTGCAAATAGCAAAGGAGGTACAATAAATGCTGTTGCTTTCAGAACAGCTTTTATCAGGACAAGGTTTACTACTCCATTATTACAGTGGCGCCTGGAAGTGCAGTTATAGTTAAGTGTCAGGGTTTCCATTAACTCTCCTTCATGGTGGTTTTTGCAGGGGTGGGAGGAGAGGATTGCATTTATTATTTTGTTCATTTTTACTTTCGTTAAAATGCAACTTGGCACAAAGATTATCAACCTAAATCTCAAATTTTGCCAGCTTAAAAATAAAAATTTTGCTGGTGGTGATATATGGCACATGCATGTATTTAAACTCCAGGACTCCACCATAAAGTTTCATGGAAGCTGGAGTTATCCAGAACTCCTTGCAATGGAGACTCACTGGTCCTCAAACACCATCAAAGCAGTGTCCTCTTAGCCACCAGTCTTTCAAGAGTAACATCCTATCTCTTAGACCCAACCCACAATTGCTTTAACATGAAGGAACTATAATTTATATGTAGTCAGAGGGAGACCAGGATTGTATTTATGAGATGAAGGTTTTGGTCAATGAGTACCTAGAACCATGACTCATGCAAGATTTGTGGATATTTCTTAAAATACTGCCTTGTTAAAATAATATTCTGCTCTTGACGTTACATGCACTCTGTTTTTACACAGGATGATGATCAGCCCCAAGGGTTAACACAAATTTTCTTTGGGGAATATGGGTGGCAAGAAAGACTTCTTCCTTGGCTCTGCTGGAATGGAGATTACTTGTCCTAAGAAGGAAGTGTTCATAACTGCAGGACGGCTAAAAACCTTTAACGGGAATATTTTCGAAAAGAAAATCTGTAACTTGGCCACCTGTCTCCATCCTCCCCCACAAGCTGTACAAAGGAGGAGGGAGTCATCTACCCCCTACATCCCAAACTGCCCTGATAAGACATAAAGGCCATCCCTAGCACCTCAGTATCCTCTGAAGTACCCCCAGATCCCTCATTTCCACATAACATGCAATAGACTCATTCTCTGAACTTGACCTAGGAGCCTCTGTGGGGTGATCTGCAAGACGAAGGTGTTGAAGAGTGGGGGGAAATTAAAAAAAGAAATAGAACATGAAAGGACCTTCTTCCTTCCTTCTAGATTGCAGAGGTTAAACGACGTCTCCATGCAGTACCTACCTGATGGAGATGCTAATACTTATAAACTGCAGTGCCCCAGGAAAGAGCCTGACAGACAGGCTTCTGCCCCAGGGGTGGCAACTCGAACAATGTCCAGGGGAAAAATCCTTATGTACGCCGTCTCCTTGTGCTCAGTCCACCAGTGTGGAAGACAGTAGCAGACTTTTACAACTTGACCAGCTTAGAGGGCTATACACACATCCCAAAAGCTCATGCATTAGAGGCTAATGATTTCAATTAAAAAAAAAAAAAAAAGATTTTGCATTTTTTTTAAGTCAGAGAGAAAGGGAGAAGTAAGGGGGGACAAAGAGCTTCTTAAAGGATTTCAAAAAAGAATTGGAAACAATCCAGATACATTAGCTCAAGTAGCAACTAGTAGGAATGCTGTAAAAATGAGATAAATTCAACACTGTTCCTTCTAACTCAGGCACCAGGGTTTATGCTTGGTGAGTTACTACTATCCAATCAGACCTCCAAGGTCACGCTTTCTGTTTTTCCATACAACAGAATGCAAAATTTACACAGAACAAGCTCAGTTGCTAAATGGTTAAGTCTGCTCTACTGTCTGGCCACCAGTTGGCAACACAAAAATGCAAAATAGATCCTTTTCAGGATGTTTATTTTCACATCCTTCCGAAACTGATAACTTGCAATTGCAAAATAAACCTTCATGTGTGGCATATTAGCTCCTATTTTTCATGGTTTCATAGTTTAATTGTTTCAAATGTTACACTGGTCTAAAGATTTAATATTAAATATGTTGGCTCTTGCGTAAATTCTGTTGTCAGGATAAACGGTCTGTTTTCTCTTTCAATGGTTATCTGAGAAGCTCACAGCCAAGCTGGAAAAATATTATGCTGTATTCCTCCATAGTGAACTTTAAATAATTGCTTATAATAAATTTAGTATTAAGGATGCTAGTAGTTTTATTTCCTTAGTATCAAATATTCACTAAACTGTGGACATTTTGGAGGAGGTATCACAGTAGCAGTTTACATTGAAAATTTTGCAGTATCCTGACTGTAATTTATTTCTGCTGTGATTTGTAAAGTTATACTTGCCAGTGTTACAACTAGGATAATTTCATTATTATTTCTAGCATTTAGTATTGTAGTTATCTTACCAACACAGATATTTCAATTTTCAAACTTAGGACTCTGAACACTTAGCAGCAAGTGAAAAGTGCTTCAGATGTTTACAGGTGGGTAATTCTGGAAACATGTAAGAAGGTCACAGAGAATCACAACTCAGAGGTTTCTACATTCTCAGTCTATTCACTAGGGAAAGTGTGTGTGTTTTGCTGAATGATAGAGAACAGCACAACAACTGGAAAAATAAGTGCTTTGTTCTGTAGACCTCAAGTATTAGTCTACAAGGTTTCCTTGTAAACTTGCTTTCCTTTCGAAAAGGATTAAAACAAACGCGTATGCTGTTTCCACTTTGAACTGTCGCAATTAGGTTAACTATACTCCTGACTCACACTAAAAAAAAAAGAAATGTAATTATGAACAAGAGCACATTAGAGACAGATAGATTTCTCCCCCCCTTCCCACCAAATTTGGACTTACAGTATGTTTTGTCAGGTAAGAAAACCCCTAAGTCTCACTTTCTTTCTGGCTGCAAGGGGTTTATACAGTTTAAAATGTGAATTAAAACCAGTACAAGGACTACCTCTGACTTGACATCCTTCTGGAAGGTCCTGTAATTAACTCTGTTCTTTAGCTGTGAAATTGCCCAAGACCACTTGAGACAGAGTGAGACATTACCTTGGCAGAAAAAGATAAGTTAAGAAGGAGGGTTAGCCTTGGCTCTGAATTACCTGGGCTGTGGGAGCAGGTACAGATATTAAAACAAACTCAAATGTTATTATAAACACAGTTATCTCTATTTAACTATTTCCCACTAAAGCATTACTATGTAAATAGATTCTTGTCCTTTATCTTGAAAAATATCTGTAGTGGATTTTACAGACTAAACTCAGTTAATGATAACAAAACTACACCATTAGTACAGTCTGTTTTTTCTGCTAAAAATTTCTTCTCTTGTGAAAAGTACTGCAGCAGGTCAAGGTGATCTTCTGTCCTCCCTCCTACAATTTTGTTATTTGTTACTTTAGTGTGGTCCTTAGTATCCATTAGCGGAAGGAAAATTAGAAAAATAATCTTGAGAGGAATTTATAGCATTCCGAATGGGTATGGAACATAGTCATAGTCACAAGCCTATGACTAGTTAACAAAAACCTGCTGTTTTTGTCAAAAACTCAGCCATCACAAAATTCCCACAATCCCAAAGCCTTGCTTTGTTTAGCAAAACTGGACTCTGTATACGGCATGATTCCCACGTATCTGCAGATCAGTTTTGTTTTTCCTTGCATAGATACAACCTTGAGCCACAGCAGTGCAGAATACTTCTAAAAATATATAGGTTTTGGAGTGTTTCACTCACAACCACATTTCTTCTTTGTGGAAATCCTGTGCATTCCTACAGCTCACGTGCATTTCTCATGTATCTTAAAACAAGCATCAGAGTTTCCTTGATCGACGCAAGAATTGCACCATTGAACCTCTCGATCCCACTCTATCAAACTTTGTAATTTTTGGAGAATTAAATCAAATAAATTTTAGAGAAATCATTAGGAGTTTCATTTTAACAAATACTAAATAAAGCTTTAATGAACATATCCAAATCATTCAGAGCAATGGATATAGCAAGCCTATTATGTTACCCAATTGTCAGTAGCTCAAGCTGGTGAAAGCATGCCCAGCATATTGGGATGGGACTTCTTTCCCCCACCACTTTAGTTTTACCTGGTTGCTTTATGGAAAAATAACTTTAAAGGCACTACAAGGTACTCACACTTCTGCTTTCATTCCCTCTCAGTTTAGTGGTCCAAATCCTCCAAAATCCCTATCTGAAGCTATAACATTAAGAACATAAGAATTGTAAGAAAATATGACAGCTGAAAGCCATCATCTTCCATGCCCAGTAAAGCTCGTACCTCAATAAAATGAGCAAAAAATTCTGTAGGAACCATAATGGATAGAATTTATCTCAAAATTAGAAAATAGGTAGTAATAAACTGCTACTATCAGCTATTATATTTCTTAAATTTAATTTGCAATATGCACTGCAAGGAAATGATTCTACAAGTGTTTCAAAAATGCGACAGCAAAAGGTTTCTCCTTTTTCAGAAAGGTCTCACCCAGCGGGACAATGAGAGAACACGAGCAAATCCCAAAGGCAGAGAGAGCAGTTTACTTGTGGAGGCCGGCTGGGCGGTGTGCTTATGAGAGGCGCTGGGCCCATCGCAGAGGCTGCGTTCAAGCTCCTTTCCCTTTCGTCCTGGTAAATTCGATCTCGTTCTGCTTCTGGCAGCTGCAAGAAGTTCTGCATAGCCCGAAGGTTTACCAGCAAGGACTGCGAGGCAGTCTTGGGATCCTCTTCTTTTCGGAGGATTTCTGAGAGCAAGCCCTGCAGGGAAGGAATCAAAAAATAGGCTAGAGAGTTAGCCTAGGTGAGTGTCTGTAAAACCATGCTCTGCAAAGCCACTGCTTATCAGTCCTCATTCTTCTTACCACTGGGCTGGGAATGAGAACAGCAAATGCACTATTTGCTCCACATAAGATTATATTAATGGCATTTTAGGTAGCAGAGAAGAGAGCCTCAGTTGTACCCTTAATTTTATTAAGTACCTGTTTTAAATACAACATCATTGGTCTTCCTCCTTTTACTGGCTTAACTTGCCGTGAAATCTTTCACAGTCCACAGACAATCATGAGATGTTAAGGATAAGTGAGACACATGGGGGGGTTCTCAGGCTTCACAGGCAAAATGCATACTCAACCTTAAAAAAAGGCTTTCCACTTTTCTAGCAACTTAAATAGATCTTTGAAAGGAAGTGATATTTCACAACAAATCTGAGACTATAAACCTGCAATGTTCCTAAAGTACTGCTTCCCTGACTCAGGGCCATATTTTTTATAAGTCCGTATTCCTTTCTAAGAGTTGCATATTGAAGTTTAACAAGTGAGGAAACTCCTTGTTGGATGCCCTCATGTTCCTCCTTCTCGCACCTTCCTCTCTCTTCATCAGAACAATGCTAATCCTCAAACAGTCCATCACCTGGGATATTTATATTTAATGTCGATACATTCTTGACATCTCCTCCCCCTGCCAGATTCTCCTTATAAATATGTTGGGCATTCAAAATGCTCTACTGTCTTGGAGTAACAAGTCGGTGATAAGAAAGGTAGCTTTTGGAAAAGCAGATGTGCACTACTCTTTAGAATAATTGCTGTTGCCATGCTGGAAAAGAGATAGGATTGGTATGGGAGGCTTTTACTTAATAGTGTAACAAGGGAACACACACGTGGATTTAAAGAAATAACACAACTCAGTGTTTCTTTTCCTAAAGAACTGTTGTCAGTTATTCAGGATAACGGAGGAGTAAATGGAAAGAGGGAAGCAGACACTAAAAAAGTCAAAACTAAGACAGGCAATACTAACTGAATATATCTATTCCTAAGGGGATACAACAGAATGATATGGCCCAGACATATCTTTTTGGGAAGCCTGATGCTCACAGCACCTGTGGAAGTTGTCACCTCTCTCAAAGGTCTTATCCTACCAGGAAAAAGACTCTTCAGGAGGCGCTGCTGCAAAGTCACTGCTCTCAAGCAGCTGTGCTTAGGCAGGACCAGGGCCCACTCAGTGTGGGTGTGAGCTCTGCACTTCCCTGTTGGGTGATGAGGACAGAGGTGCCAACCACTACACCACAGCCAGTGTGGTCCTCATGGCCCTGTCTGTACCTGCACACACAACAGGGAAATGGGATGGAAAAAATCAGTCTTTCCAACATTAAGCATGAATAATATTTTGGAGGAGGATTAAAAAATAATAATCCTGGGGGATACTTTCTTACCACTTTTCTTGACCCCTCCTGTTTTCTGGTATCCAGACAGAAATTACTCAGAAGGTAAATAAACAAGTTACTGACAAACGTGGCATTTCGGTAACGTTTTAAATTTTTTTCTTAATGGTTAGTCTAATAATAAATTTACTTATTAGCAAACATGGAAAATAAATTTGTGTCTATCATTTTTTTCTACTTTTAAGTCCTCAAACCCACAGTTACCAATGTTTGTTAGTGGTAGGCTTGCACAATCCACCTCAAGAGGAGGTACAAAATTATTTTATTCTACTGGAGACAAGGCAAAGCTGTCTGCAGAGCACAGGATGTAGAGAACAGAATAGAACAATTTAGGTTGGACGGGACCTTTAAGATCATTGTGTCCATTCATTAACTGTGCACTGTTAAGCCCACTGCTAAAACATGTCCCCGAGTGCCACATTTATGTGTCTTTTAAACACCTCCAGGGATGGTGATTCCACCACTTCCTTGTCTGCCTCTTCCAGTGCTGGACAACATTTCTGGAGAAGAAATTTTTCCTAATATCCAAACATCCCCTGATGTAACCTGAGATCATTCTCTCTCACCGTGTTGCTTGTTACTTGGCAGAAGAGACCAATGCCCACATCGCTACAACCTCCTTCTAGGTAGTTGTAAACACATGGGATTTCTGACTGTTTCTGTGCTGGAGACACCTCTCCATGAAAAAAGGAACAAGAAAAACTAAATTCAAATGGACTGATCATTGTCAGGAGAGAATACTCCTTACAAACAGCCAGCCCAGTGTCAGCCACAGGAAACGTCTTTAGAAAATACTTCAGCCCATAATAGAAAATATTTGCTTGTATAAGCCTTAGCCACATAGTGGGCAGATAAAAAAGATAGAAAAGGTTGTTTTTCTCGTATAACTTTTCCCTTTTCAGTGAAATAAGTAAATAAAGAAAATATTGGGGTTTTTTTCTTCTGTGTTTTTTTTTTTTTTTTTAACTTTTGCCTGCACTTCCATTGCTGTAGGACACATTGGTGATTAGAAATGCCACTAAGTATTCATTCTCCTCTCTTCCCCCATCACTGTCGTGACTCTTTGCCTGAGCTGGGAGCAGAGCAGAGGAGAGTGATGCAGAGAGAGGGCGGGAGATGACAGAGCAGGGAGAAGGCAAGGAGAAGTTTGCTTCTAGGCTCTAAACCTAAAGGTCAGAATATGTGAGGAAAAACCATGAAAACTAAGATGTAGTACCAGGTGCAGGCAAATTCTTAGAACACAGTTTCTCTGCTTCATATATTACTTCATTGCTACTGCTTCAATTTCTGAGCACAAAACTCCAGCTAAAAGTTGTTAGACAAGATGTACAATGGGAAAAATCCTAGAAAGAAAACAGCGGCTCTTGCATTCTGCCCTGTGCTGACGTGCGCAGATTAATTGTTCATTTTACCAAGCTTGAACTGGTTTTCCAAGATGCTAGTCTTGGTGTGATCTCCTGGTATTGTACCTCAGGTTGCATAAAAACTAAGCTTGTTTTGAAAAGAGATTATAAACACTGTTAGGCTCAGAGCCCTACTCACTGTTTCTCCCTTGTATTCCTTTTGCACTGGAAATATATTTTTTTAAAATATTCACAGGTTCCATTGGGAAAAAAAAAGTTTACATGTCATCACAAGTATAATTCATTACTAATGGCACAAAAATGTACAATAAATATTATCAAGGCTTTCAAAAGCTCATTACAAATTCTTTAAAAATGAAGATAAATTAAAGTGTCTGCCAATATGAACAAAAACACTGCCTGTCTGGCCCCCAGTTTGTCTCCTCTTTGAACGTAATCACTGATTCAAATAGATTTTATCAGTGTGATAGAACTTCAAAGCTCCCAGAAGAAACATGCAATTTGCCCAAACCTTCCCAAAACATGCAGAACATCCCTGAACACTATCCCTCTTGGTTGAGGGGTGCTCCTATCCCATGTCCAGGTGGAAGATTATTCCCAAGCTCACCAAGCCTGGATCCCAGCCAAGTAAGTTATAAGAAGACACATTTATCTATGTCGCTTACTAGCAAGAGGAGAGCTGTCATGATAGCGTAATAGCACCTTTTTACCTTTTATTCAATAGCGATATGGATAGTGTACTTTTTCTTAAATTACACTACGAAGAATTATATGAATACAGTGGCAATTTCTGTTATACTTAAGCAGGCAAATTTCTCTCTACCACATAATTTGCAGATCTCAAATTCAATAAAACATTACATGATGGTCCATTACTGTTATCAATTTTGAATAATCCATCTTCATTTTTCATTTTACTGGAAAATAAAATGTGCCCAAGACAAAGTGGAAGGGAAAAAAAAAGTAGTGCCTGAGAAGGTGGTTTGTGTAAACTTAGATTTTGTTTTACAATTACACAGAGCCATTTACTGCATACAAGCATTCTCCCTCGAAATAACTATTATCCAGAATTAGCATGAGCACTGTCCTAAACACACAGAAGTTTTCATATATAGGAAAAGGCATTATACATGAACAAAAGGCAGTACATCTTGCTGGCTAATATTTTAAACAAGCATGGGGCTCAAGTAGAAAGGAGGGAGAGAGAAAACTGAGAAACACTGAGAAATACTCAAAAACCTTCAGATCAAACATTGTCACTGGTGGGAAAAAGAAGAGTAACAAAAGTCAGACATGGAAAAGCAGCAAAAAGCACTCTTCCTTCTTTCAGGAAGACAGAGTCATGAGGTCACCTCTGTACAACAGCACCCAGGTTCCTGCAGAAAACATTACAGCTGAAAGCGTACACAAACAGAGACAGGCAGCCCTCAGTTCCAGTTCCAACCACAACCATGACTAACATAATTCCTTGCTTGCACAGTGTGGACTCGTCACCCAGCCATGCACCAGGCTAAGCTACACCTTCGAGTCAAATGTCAGACTGTGGGAACCCCAGCCTTTCACTTCCTGACTCATGTTTACATTTAAAAACACACAGCAGAAATGGGAAAGCAGTTTATTTATTTGTTTAGGGCTCTGAGGGCAGTTCAACCCAAAAAACGTTGCTGCTGCACTCCAGCTCTAAGAACAAAACGGAGAAGAGGAACTCTCAGTTTAACTTAACATTTGAAACAGCAGGCAGAACCTCTCTGCTGCTGGGGGGCCGTGGCACCACACTTTGGGGGCTGCCCCAATGCATCACCGCTGTCACCCCATGGCTGCCTGGGGCTACCCGGGGCAGCAAACTGATCAAAAATGCCATTTTCTGGCCTGCAAGCACAAGAAAATACTGAACTTGCTCTTTCAAGACAGTAGAGGTATCTGCACAGTGCACTGACATCAGCTGGATAAAAATATTTTGTTTATTAATTTGATGAACTGGCAACTGAAACATAAGCATCTCAATTTACCAAAATTATCCTGGCAAACAGAGAGACTGGTAGTCAGCTTTGGAGACCTTGCTTGAGGTGAAACTCAGATCTGCCAGCACAAGTACTAGCTCAACAAAGTTTTCTATGGTGCACTGAAAGGAGGTGCTAACAGGATTCAACCTGTTTCTTTGCATCCAGTGAGTTGGAATCACAACTGCTGAGGGACAAGCAAAACTTCAGATCTGACTGTACTCTGAAGACTTCCTAGAAGGGCCACAGAGAAACTGCTCCCAGCAAAACTGCTTCTGCTCCCTGCAATAGTTGTCCTATTGTGCCTGTATAGATGTGAATTTTCATTCAAGTTAAAGTTATCTGGACTTTGATTAAAGTTTACAAGGCACATTCCTGAGAACTCAGTTTTGAAATTACCATTTTGAACTGAAGGGTAGGGGGGAAATTATTCAAGAACACATTAAAGTCACACCCTTTCTTTCTTAAGGATACACTTCTAAAGTGTGGCTCAGGGGTTTTTTTCTTCTTTATAGATAATTAGTAATAGCAAAAAAAACATACTCTAGTTTTAAGAAGTATTTTTACCAAATTCTTTCCTTGGATTGTGGAAAGATAGAAATATTTATAGTTGACATTTTTGCTGCCAAATTAAAAAATCCTAAAAATTAGGATCAAGTGTTGAATTACTCTGCAACGCTGGTAGAAATTTCCCACCCAAAACCACCACCAAATTCTGTACTCATATTGTAGAGGATAAGTCTCATAAACAAGAGCATCTTCAGCCAGTTTCGAAGTCCATTTTATTGCCTAAACATTAGGCTAAATCGCTCTTTAATTTTTAGATCGCGTCCTTCCATAACTTTTACACAGAAAGCAAATCTCTCCCCTCATCTGAGACTGTATTTTGACACCAGGGGTTTCTTGCACAGAACTCCTAACCAATTTCAGTGAGTTCTTATGCCTTTAGAAACTGATGGCATGATACAGTCCCTGGACACAGCTCAAATATGCTTATGACAGTTTCAAAAATGTCAGTGGTAAGCCTGAGTTAGCTTTCTATCTCAGAAAACAGTACATGAATTTAAACAAGCACTTTCACTTTCTCTAGCCAAACAACAACAAAAAAGACTTTGTATATTACATCACTATTAGAAAATACCCCCTAAATAACATCAGTTATTAAAGTACTATCCTAATTTTAGCTAAATGTGATGTATCCTTGAATAAGTTGTGAGGAATTCAGAAGTACAGCAAGCAGAACAAATTTAAAAAGTTTTCATGTAAGAATTGCTGGGAATTGCTGAATTGACATTGGCTGCCACTGTCAGTAAAATTAACAATTTCCAGGTTTGTAAAGGTGAAATGCACCCGCAACAAACTTCTCTGTATGTCAGTGGGGCTTTGCTTCATATGAAAACTATGCTGAAATATTTCTTGACAAAACTGAGGCTGACACTCTCTAGGCTCTAGTATTTTTCCTTTTTGCTCCTTATGTTTGTCACAAAACATAACAAACACTGAAAATCTCACTTAGCTAACTGCAAATACTAACTTGATTAGCAAAAACCATTTGTAGGATATAGGGATACTACTCTGTGTTGTTTTAAATAGATTTGGTTGAAAATTGCCAAAATATGTAGATCTATTTAGTATCTCTTTAGGGCAATTTTTTTCAAGGTTCATTTTGAGGTTTCCTCCCAGTTTTGGGTCACTCTGAACATATTTTACCAAGCTGGTTAAGTGCAAAGTCTGGGGAAGAATTGAACTTTAGCCAAATATTTAATAACATTTGTAGTAAGAAAAATACATAGCAATACATATTTTAATATATATTTAGTGTAATAATAATACTAATATTAAAGTAAAGAATCAGTATTTGCACTAGAAATCTGGTTTTTCAGTTGCATTCATCATATCGAAAGAGCATTTTCTCCTACTCTGTCCTATAAATTCAATGTCCAGTTAGAACCTATCATCCTTGTATTTCAAGTAACAAATACTGCTCATGCACAAAGGACATGCCAAAAGCTGAATGCAAAACTAGCTGACAAAAACTGATCACTTCGGAGGGGGAAAAGTTAAGATAAAACAATGGGCTTTTAGGCAAACCTGAAAAAGAAGTAAATATATAAAATAAACTTTATTTTCTGAATTACTTGCTTGGCTTTTAGTCCAGGTAAGACAGCAGCTGCAAACCACTGTAATATGAAGCTTCTATTATTGCTTTAATACTTTAGAGTTTCAATAATTAAATTTTTAAACATTGTATTAAAAAAGACTGTATGTCACTTATTTGTAAATATAACAACCGACACTGCCTGGACCTAACTTAACGTAAGTAATCCCTGCATGAGTTCATGTAACCCATGAAATTTGGTGTGAAAGGCCCAGATCTTGAAAATGTCCTCTGCTGTAAAGAGGGAAGACACACACACACACACAGCCCTACAGAGAATTCACACAATGACTCTAGTTTCTTTTAGCTAAAGGAGGATGTAAAATATTGTAAGGCAATAGTAATTCAGAACAATTACAAATGACATGCTGATTCAAACCCGGTACCAGAGCATTCGAAACAGAATTTTTATTCTCTAAGCTTATGCAGGGAGAAACAAAAATGTTTCAAGAGAAGATCAAATGATGATCTTTTTTGTTATA
The DNA here is from genome assembly GCA_013389985.1 of Dryoscopus gambensis. Classification (NCBI taxonomy): domain Eukaryota; kingdom Metazoa; phylum Chordata; class Aves; order Passeriformes; family Malaconotidae; genus Dryoscopus; species Dryoscopus gambensis. The sequence goes on from WEIT01018439.1 coordinate 83,065, forward strand.
CTATAATCTACAATGGGCAAATTGTTCCCTAAGTATGTGTTTTCATTTGGAAATGTGAAACCCAAAGCAAATTTACCTATGTCTTTTTAAAATACTTCCCATTTTAAAAAGTCCTATTAAAAATATTTTATTTTCTGTTAAAACATCCTTCTAAAATTTTGAGCTCTTATTGTTTGCATTCAATATACTGACATTTCTTCCATAATTTCTGCTTGATTAAATTCCATGCAACATGGCATTAAGTTAAATTCATAGAGCAGAATAAATTATAACAGGGTTAGCTTCTAAAACAGGTGTAAAAAATAACACATTTTAGTGTTACTTATCAGCTTTGCTAGGGCTAGCTTTTTCTGCATTGAAGAGCTGAAGTATATGTTCTGACGTGGACACCGGCAAGCTCAGCAACTACTGTTTTTGCAATTACAAAAATACAGAAGAAGAGTAGATAATCTAGAGATAAAGCTTTTAATTTATAATCTTTTCAGAAGCCGGAAAAGATGTTATTAAGACTTTCACTAGAAAGTAATAAAAATAAATGCAAGTATGGATAAAAGACCATCTCTAGTACACCTGTGAAAGAAGACAGGTTGTTCAGTGCGTGCCGGTGGTCACTGCGGGTACAACTCTGCAACATAAAAGGCAATGTGTTGAGTGACTTTGTGAATGGTTCTGCATAGAGCTGTTCATTTCTTTTACTGGGAAATTCAGCTATTCATAAACCATTACAACCAGAGAGGAACCATGCTTCCTGTAAGAAGAGTGGGTGTTTCCACAAACGAATCCCTGAGGATTTCAGTACTATATCAACATGGACAGTGGTCCTGCAAGGACACGTGGTTCCTTCGGAGGAGTTATGTGACAAGGTAGAAATGAGAAGACAGACTTAGAAGATGACAATTACTAATCAGAGAGAGAAAGAAGGGAATCTTAGACTAAAAAAAAAAAATGAAAGCAGATGACTGACCTGAGTTCGGTTAAAAGCCACACGTGCAAATACTGCCTGTGAGATTCCTGCTCGTTTCAATTCATCACGGACCCACTGGTAGATTTCGGAAGACACCTCTGTGTTTGTTGAGACCTGCTGCTCCAACGGCTTGTTCATGGATCTACTGACAGGAGGAGGGTGGTTCAAGTACTGTTGGTTTAAGGACTGCTGGGCTAGAAGTCTGTTCACTGCATACTGCTGGTTCAGCAACTGGGCCATTACCAGCTGCTGATTTACCAGCTGAGGGCTAATGGGAGTAGATACAAGTCCAGGGTGCAGGTTTGGAAGCGGGGTCCGAACTGATGGTTGACTACCATGAGAAAGCTGAACAGGAGATGGAGGCTGTTCGGCTGTGTTCCCTGGGACTGGCTGCTGACCGAAGTTGACATGGTTGGCACCTTGCTGGGATAGTTCGGAAAGACTATCCATCTCAACTACAGCGGAAAAGAAACAACATCAAGGCCAACATCAGACTGAAGATCACAAACTTGACTGTCCTCACAAGACATGCTAATAAAAATAAACAAATGTAAAATGGTGTAATGCAACCCAACCATGAGCGGGTTGCTGCATCCCTCAGTGACAGATGCAGAGGACTTCAGACAAAGCAGTAACCAACTAGAGATGGGGCAAAGACAAGAGACAAAACCCCACTCTGTGCTGCAGACGATGTAGGTGAAAGAGCAAGTGCATCTGTACAAAGGGTAAGGAGGGCTGCTGTGGGAAAACATATCCCAGGCAGAGAGAGAGAAGCCCCTGGTGACTGGTTTTTCTCCTCCCATGAGGTCCCTGCCACGACATCTGCGGTTCCCAGCCACTGGAAATCTGTAACAAGCAGGGTGAGGTGTAGACCTCCCCATGCTCTGCTAATTTCTAGATGCTGCATCAATTGTATGGGACTGCTAGGAACTAGTATAATTTATGTAAATTACACAGATGGGCTGCTTTATCTTGCAACCATGTATGCATGGTTTTTTTCAGTGACTTGCAACATGGTTGAATTTTTTTCTTATATTAACTCATCTGCCTTTGACACACCCTCCTTTTTAATTAACAGCACAGTTTTTTAAACTACAAGAGTTCTTCCAGTTCCCCTCTTGTGCATGATTAAACAATTTAAAATAACTCTAGGTTGATATAAAGGAGTCTCCTTTTTATCAGCATATGTCACTTTTTTTATTCTAGAGCTTTAGCAGCTCTGGTCTGGAAATAGCCTTAAGAAAATAAGATTTATTTAAAAACCAAAAGTCCAGAAGTTCAGTATTTTCACAGAACTGTTGTAGCAATTTTTTTCTTATACTAGTAAGGCTTTTTTTTTAAAGGCAGTGTCTGAGCTTTTCACAGTAATTATGGTCTTCACTAACAGTCATCAGTGAAAAGCCATCCTTTCCTCCACAAGAGTCAGAGCTGGATGAAGACATTGGTGCTTGGATTCCCAACTGCATCCCCATCTTCTTCCTCTGTCCTATTACAGGCAGAAATTTGATAAATAAAAAACAAGCCAGTTGTTCTGCAGAGTTCTGGTGTCCATAGCCTGGATCCGTACCCAAGCAGAAGCCCTGCTACTCCTCACACAGGTGGCTTTGGGGACAATACTGCCTCTCCTGCCAGCATTAGGTTAGACAGAAATACACAAGCACTCATTTTCTATTTGCTGCCTTCACTGACCCCAAATGAATGGATGGAGAACGTGTCTTGGCAGACCACGTAAGTAAAATTTTGCAGGGGTTGCCCCATGCAGGAGCACTGCTGCAAAGGATGTGGGAGAGGCTGCAGTGGAAAGGTAACTCTCCTATATGGGCACTCTGCTGCCTCACACATGGACCACCTGAAACCAAGTGAAGTCTTACCACTAAATTTGGTGGTCTCAGAAGAAGGGTTCCGTGTTGCACAGAAGGTACAAAGTAGATTAAGGAAAGAAGCTGCCCTTTTCAATCAGGGAAAGTAGAGATCAACCCAAGTGGGCCATTCACTCAGAACAGTAATTCAAGCAATTATCACAAAAGTGATGCATTGTCTTCATTACAGCCTTAAGCTATAAAAGGCAAGGAACCCGTTTTGGTAGATGAATGATTTTGTTTCAAACACTGAAAGCTAAGTCAAGCTCAAAATTCAATCCAAACTGAAGTCTCATTTCTCCATTCTGTTTAAATCTATATAGAAATTTTATGACATAAATTGTTCAAAATTATGTGAACAGGTTTAAGAAAGATAAAAGGTATCACAGAATTGATAGATTTTTTCTCCAATAATTTACTTGTGCTTACTACAAGAAACCAATTGTCGCAACAATTATTTGCTAAAATTAACTGAAATTGGGGTCCCAAGGTTAGAGAAAGATATGGATTTACAAAATTTAGAGCATTTTTCTGGAAGGCAGTGATAGCTGTAGAAGCCTGTTTCTTTAAATATACATTAGCCAGAGCGAGAAAAAAATACATACGTTAAAAAATCAGTTCGTCACAGTTCCAGGAACAGGTTTTCTAAACAATTATTCTGGGTGGTAGAAGATCTCTAGATTTACAGAATGACAGCTTTACATCTCTGGCAACCCAAGTCAGCTTGGCTGTTTCAATAGCAAATATTTATTTAAATGAATTCTTTCACTATATATGTACTTTCTACATCTACTCATCAAAAGCATCCTAAACTTATCGTGAAGGGAACTGGCTTCTTATATGACTGTGACAGACCTCAATGTGACACATAATGGTATGTAACCACCATCAAGGCAATTTTTTTTTTTGCTTACCCATCATATCTTTTGCCTTCTTGAAATGTTTATACCACCTTCCAAATTCCTGACATTTTGCTGCTGAGACATTTGCATAGTAAGTGCTGTTCACAATGGAAGAAATCATACTCTGTGTGAAAAGGGGAGAAGAAAAAAAAATCTGTAATACAGAGCAGTAGAAGTCAAAGCACAAATTATTTCAATTGTTGAACCATTATATTTTTAAAGTTTGAGAACCATATTGCATTTTAAATCCTATCTTCCAAAGCCTTTTAAAAAACTCATTAATTGAGCGTGAAAACAAACCAAGGTATATTGTAAATGGGAACAAAAATAGCAGATGTACTAAGGGAAGAACAAAGTTATTGACCATGAAACATCATATATTGGGATGGGCTCTGGACAGAAGATGCTAATCTTGAAAGTGAGTTTTGTTCATCCTATTTCTGCTTTTAAATTTGATTGACTCTTCATATACTCACACAAATTTACAGGCATAAAATTCCTACACTGCCTTTACAAATGCATGCAGTGACCCAAGTTACCTATACCCAGTTCCTCTGTGCCACTTATCACAGAGCAGACCCAGAAAATCATGGGATAAAACTTTATCTGAACGACCTACGAAAAGGATAGAATATGGGGTTTAAATTAGAATAAAACATGTATCTAATAACCCAAAATGAACCCAGCCTTGTTTTTCCTAAACAGGGTATTTTAAGCGGTTTTCAAAAACAGGCTTATGAAAAGCTTATTGTCATGTCTAATTCTGTAACTGAATATTAGCTGTAAAATAGACCAAAGGAAGATCGAGATGATTTTTTTCTCAAAGGTTCTCGAGATATCAGATAGCTACAGTGAGAAATTTACCTTCTGCTCAGTTTTGACCAATTTTAAAATAGTGGAATTTACAATGCATAAAACTTTCAGTTCCAGTACATTCTTTTACAAAATCAGTTAAGAATAAGCCTTGCAAAGTGACATAATGCTCCAACTTGAAAATTATACTCAGTATATGATGTATGAACAACAAAATTAGCAAATATAATTTCAACAGACTGAACTTTGCCACCCTTTAAATTTCTATGTGGAAAGTAGTTACTTTTGGCTCAACTACAAGAATTGTCCAGTGTATCAAAAAAACAATGACAGTCAAGAAGACAAAGCCTCGATTATTATGTTTCTTCACTATTCAGCATGTAACATTTAGATATATTTGTGCTGTCTTAAAAATGGTTTAGAGCATCAACCCTTTGTTCCATTAACTACACTAGCCACTGGAAGAAAGAGTCTGGAGTAAAAATGCAATAAAGGTTACTGTTAGTCTTCTTTTAAAAGGCTAGTTCAGTTTCTGACTAAAAGTACCTTCATTACTGATCTTAGTGAAGTTCATTATAACCATTTTCTAAGGTATTACTCCATAACAAGCTATTTGTGGAGGCTCAGAACTGCTAGAGTGAGGCAGCATTATTCATGTCAAATGTGGATACCCTCTACTTACCAGGCAGGTATTTCAATGTTTCTCCAAATCACCAAAATTCTTGCCATTTCTTGATACTAATCTGTCATTTCTGAAACTAGCTAGAAGCCTTTTGTCAGTGGTATAAAAGGAGACTGAAATTTTAATAGACTACCACAAGTCTAGCCTGAATGACCAGAACCAAGCTCAGCTGAATCCAATTTCAACTTCCAGTATAATAGCACTATAATTAATGTCTAATATGTACAAAATGATCTTTTAAGCTCTTTTATAAATTAAAAAAATTTAAATGTGGGNCCTTTCAGATGTCTTCTCCTGCCCAACTAACTTAAAGTATGAAAACATGTATATTAATTTTAATAAATTACCTATTATTGAGGATGTTTGTCTAAAATTTTCTAGTGCTCCCTTCCATGTCATTTTACAAAAATGATACACAAATGACATGGCAGTTTGCAACATCTCCTGCTTCTTCAGGAATAAATTTAATGCAGTTACTTTACAACCATATAGGGGACTGGTCTGTTTAAGAAACACTGCTGGGAATTTTAGCTTCTCTGACACAA
>WEIT01018444.1:1670-25038 GCA_013389985.1 Dryoscopus gambensis
TGTAGGATGAACCGAGTTGAAACTTGAAATGCAATTTATCCTACAAAGAATTTTGCCATATCTTTTGGAAGGAAAATATACTGTGTGTGCATGTATCTTTGTGGAAGAGAGTAGGATGTAATGATTGGAGTCGTGCATGTATTTCAGGCTTAAATGTGTGTTCAACTTGCCACTTTTAAAATAAGAGATGGTTGTAATTTTGCAGAAAAAGTGTTGCCACACATCCTTTTTCTGCCCAGAGTAAATTACAGTCATCTGTATTTTCTTTTGAAGACGGTAGAAGCATACCAATACATACGTCATTTTATGACGTTATAAGATTAATGAGTCAGTTATACCTTACAGGCTGATTTTTCTCACCGTTCACTNCACCGTTCGCTAATGTAATGCTTTTTGGTAAATGCATTTGTGCATATTTCTATTTAACATTTTTCTGCATTTCTGTATATTACTGTTTCATAGACACGTATGTGTTTCTTTCACCAGAGAAATAGAATTTATGAAGAAAGAGGAAGATCATTCAAAGCTACTTGAAGAGAGAGACCAGAAATATGCAGAACAACTGAAAATATATCAGGAAAAAGTAAAGCAGTATTATATTTTGAAATAAACTTCTGCATTCTTGGAGAGTTGTATCTCACTTCTGAATTTTAATTCTTGCAGATTTCAGAGCTTGAAAATAAATTAAAAGCATATGAGAAAATGCCTTATGTGTTTGAAGGTGGCAGTTTATTGGAAGATAGCTATAAAAGTCCAAGCCAATCTAAAGAACAGTCAAAGATAAAAGAAGACCATGAAAAAGAAACCAAATCAATAGAAGAAAGAATAAATTCTTTAGATATGCTAGTTTCTGGTAAGTAAATTGTAGTATTTTTTATTTACACTTAAGGAAAATTAGGAGGAGTTATGTGGTTCTTCTGTTGTTAAGAGAAGTGAAGTGTTTGCTGTTTCATACTGACTGAGTAAATGTTTTACCTGAGTCAGTGTGGATACTTGAGTTTAGGCTCCCCCAACATTTTCAGTATTGTTGTAATGTATTTCTTCAATATTGTGGGAAAGAGGAGATAGATGAAGAGACAACTATTTTATGTTCTTCAGATTCTCTGTTAGTGAGACTAATAGTGGGACTGAAACACTGAGCTATGTCAGTTAAAATCCCATTGATTTCAAGCTATAATTTACAGCAAACTTGCTATGGTTTTTTTGTCTTGTAATTTTATGCCCAGAATGTTATGAAATATCAGATGGAGATTCAAATGAGAATTAAATTTTTTAAATACTTGGTAAATTCTTACTTTGTAAAGAGTTTCTATCCTAAAGAATGAAGCTAGGAAAGCACATTCAGGGCACCAATTTTCACCTATTTGAGAATATAATTCAATTTTCAAGCCATAAGACAATTATATTCTGATGGATTTTATTATTTTTTAATTGAAGAAGTTGGATGAAAGTGTATTTCAAATTAAATAGAAATTGCTAGTGCAATGTATAAAATAGTGTGGTATAATATAAAAAGTATTGTCATATAGTAATGGTTAATAATAAGGTGGAATAATTCTGACCTGAATTCTGAATATTTTTCTGGGCAGTGGGTTGGTGAACTTGCCTACCAGTTTTTGCTGGGTTTTGTGTTTACTTTTAAAAAAAGTGTGTATTTGTTGCAGATTTTGATGCTTGTGTTGGGGATACTCCCAGATTAGACACCAGTGCCCACAAAGCAAAAGCTCAACTTGCTTTGAAAGTAAAACGCCAGCCACCTTCTCGATCAAAGCTGAAAGAATCTCTTGGGGGTGGACAACAGATTGCAAATCTACAGGTACTGACACTGGTAGATCATAACGCACTCTGGATCTTGAACATGTGTTGAGTTTTATCTCTTATTTCCAATTGTTAGTGTTCTCCATGCTTCATTCAGCCTGTGCCAAAGCATCGTATTTTTATAATGCATCGAAAAAACCTTTTTGGGTTCATATCATATATGCAAACTGTGGCATGGTTTTTGTGGCACAGTTATCTTGAAGTTAGCAGAGAACTGTGCAAGCTTCTTTTGTGCTACTTCTGCTTTCTGAAAGGTTTTGGTACAGTGATGTTGTGAAATATACTAATTTGTCTTGTTATTCCTTCATCTGGAACAAGTTAGTTACCAAATTTCTTCAAAACTAAACAGTTCTGAAATGCTTCATTATTCCCTAAGTCATCATTTTAAGTTCATGAGAAGTATACCAGCAAAATGTTCTCATGTTTCTGGAAAACGATTTAAGAATTGAGGTAAATAATAATTGAGTCAATATATGAGAGAGCCTGGCATAGAAGGAGAACACTGAACTAACTCAGTTAGACTGAAAAGTGGCTGCAATGAATTGGAATAGCCAAGGTGTACCAGAACATTTCTGATTTGGCTAGAAAAATATGATTTGGGATGTGCAGAAAGATAGAGGTCGATTAACAGCCTATAAAATCAGCTTCATGTGATTTAGATGGTATGCACAAGTGTGTAAGTCCAGAAAATTTCTTGAACTGAGGAAATTTGCTTAGCACATACTTCCACCCTGGTAAAAGAACAGACAATAAATGAGTATATATCATGTTTATCATAAAATGACTTTCAAATTTGTTGAAGGATGAGGATTCAGAAGATAGTGTTCTCAACAGAGAATCTTCCACTATGTACCTGACTAAGACCTTAGAAACAAGTGAAAAATTACCTCTGCCATGCCTGGATGACGCAGATCGAAAGAGTGAAAAACCTGAGAAAAGAGAAAGCACAGAAAGTCCTCTAGACTCAAGTCCTTCTGCTTCCACGCACTCTTCTCCGGTACACAAACCAAGCAATGAAAATAGCACACCCAGCACTTGTTCACCTCCTCCTGAAGGGATGACTCCAAATTCTCCTCAAGGGTATCTCAAGAATGTTAAGCAAAGAGAAGCAAAAGGGAAAGGGAAAGAAGCCAAGGGTAAGACTTAAGGGTTTATTATTATCTTAGTTCTTTGGTATTGAAGTTTTACAAATTTTAAATGTAATCAGTAAAGGTCCTGATACATTTTTGCAAAACACCAACCTTGTAAGTGGCAATGTATTGGAGAGTAAGCTTGATGGATTTCCTGGTTTCCAGAACAATTCATTGTTGGATTTGTGCTTCCAGACATTATCCAAGTGTTTAAACAAGATACAGATTCTGAGTATTGTGGGAATTACTGCATTATTCATCATGCCCTCTTAGGATATTTGTCACTAGAAGAAAGTTAAAGGTATTATAATCAGCCTAGTCACTACTAATCATTATTTGATAGGAATGGCTGGCATTTTTCTTATGAATAATTGAAAAAGGTATCTAATGTAATCTTCTAAATGTTTGGTATTTTCTATAATCAGCTAGTACAAATGTATAAAGGCAGATGACTTGCTGTCTTTGCTATACAGCTCAGACAAAACCATTCTTTTAATACCCTGAAACAGGATTCGTTTTATACTCTGTTTATTTTGTATGTTTCTATAAAGTCTCAATCAAAAATAGTCTTGAAACTTCCCTGCATATTAAAACACATACTAAATACAGGTTTTTTGTGGTGGCAGAAGCATTGCAAACTTTTTTTTCCTAAATTGGCCCCTGGAATTGCTAATTAATGCAGTACATCAAAGATGAGGATTAGTATTGAAAGCTTGCTCTTTGTGAACAAAATGACACTAAATGCTGTTTCTGCTAGATTGTTGGTTTCTAACCATATTTAAATGTCTACCTATTATTTTATTGAATTCATCCTTTCTATTACCTTCTCATCCATTCATGTATCGGTCTATATTTTAACCTACTGTGCTGTGTTCAAGAAATTACCTCTTCTTAAAATACTACAGCTGGAAATAGAGGTGGAAACAAATGTCGGTATTAAAAGTAATTCTTCTGGTTTTGTATTCAAGTTGACAGGAAAAATAACCAGTTTAACTGTAGTTGACTGTGGTTATAATTTATTGGATGTTATATATTTAGAAAGAGTGGTTAAGTAGCTGAAGTTCTAATGTTGATCAGAAACAACTGATTAGATATGGGGGAAAAAAAAAAGGAAAAACTCTTGACTGTCCTGACTGTCGGGTATGTAAGCTTTGAGGTAATCCTTCCTGAAGTATATAATGGTTATTTGCTGGTGCAGTCATGGGGAATTGACCTCAATTTTGTGTACTAAACAGGATTTGGGAGTTTTAGGGTTCTTGAAGGAGTCTGTGTATATCATGTCAGTAGTTGTTTTGAAGGTAGAGCTTAAAATCTACTTTGTCTCCCAAAAAGCAAACTGCATCTCTTTCACAGGTAGCTTAGTTAGGAAACACCTGATTTGCAATACAAAATGTATTTCAATTATTTTTAAAAAATCTAGTAGCCTGCGAATTTAAAAGTAAGTACATTTAGGACTTGGAGTAAAGTGTCGCAGTCCACTGAGAAGAGGTTGTGTTGGTGTTTGTCACTTTATTTTGCATAGTAATTGAGAAGTTGGTATTGAATGTGCTTCCTTTGGCAAAAAATTGGGTCCTAAGACGACGTATTCCAGTTTTGAAAATAAGAGTCTTGGAGGAGCTTCAAAGTCCCAGCTGTTTCTTTAGAATAGTCACAGTTTGTATGCCATTTCCAGTAAACTCAGCTTGTCAGGGGCTGTCTGCTCTCCGGGTACTGACCATCAGCGTTGGTTAGGCACACCTCCTGGCCCTGGCAGCTTGCATACATAGCCCATGTTCACAGCAGCTGGCCTGGACTAGCTGCTGAACCAAAAATACTACTAAAGGAGCATCTATAAAACTTGCAGAGTAGTAAAGAAATATTAAGTACTGTATTTGCTCAGCTGTTGCTTTAACAATTAATTTCTTTCATGCATCTTACACTGCTTATGTAGTTACGTATTTTGAAGTTGACATTTTGCAAAAGAAAGAGGTACTTTTTTAAACTTATCATAAACTAACTTTTGTTTGTAATTCATTAGAGCAAAATACTGTGGTAAATTTTACCTTCCTATAGACAATATAGAATTACTGTTTATCAAAAGCAATAGTTTTGAGTAGTCATCAGCAACTGTTGTGTTGCCATTTTTCAATGGCCTGGTACAGCCAGAATGATGGGAAGATACCAGAGGGAATAACTTAGGCAGATATGGCTGTAGTATTTTCAGTTATTATCTGTGTGTGGGAGTGTGAATTCTTAGTATCTGACTTGCAAGCAGCATCATTAGTGTTTGAAAATTGCAGGTATTTTTAGAACAACATTTTTTTTTTCACCCCTCTATGAACAACAGAAGAAAAGAAAAATGACGACAGGACAATAGAAACAAATGAAGGAATACCATCAGGGAAGTCCAAAAGGAGATTTCCAGATTTTGGGTAAGATTTTACTTGTGTTCCTTTGGAAGCAAGTGATGTTCTGTGTTATTTTTGAGAATATTATGTCCTCTAAATAAAACAATGTTGAGGAAATACAGTAGTGCTACTTCATAGCACCATCAATGGACAGAGTATTTATCATCTTGAATTTGTAATGTTGTGTTTGTGTTTCTACCACGTTTTGATTTTATTTATCTAAGCTTTTTTCCCCCTCAAAGAATTTCTTGGAGTTCTTCTGTTTTTGTGTGAATACACCACTTCGCTATGAACTAAATTGCAAATCCATGCATAGCTTTATGTCAAAATCTTGTTGGTGTCAGACTCTAATGTTATGTCCTGCTAGGGTTATGGTATAAAATAGACACCTGTCTGGCTTTAATTCCTTCTGCAGTAGAGGTGTCATTACACAGGGTTTGGCTATAGGTGCCGCCTACTGAGCTGTTGCTTGGAGGAAGGCAGCAGCGGTGAATGCATCTCTGAATTTCATTTAGAAGGTGAGATTGTCCACAGGGGTAAGGCAGAAGCGCAAGCTGCATATTATCTGAAAATACCGTGTGGTACCTGAACTCTGGGGATTTAAGAGAAGAGTTGCTCCATTTTCCAGTAAATCTTGCTCCTTTGGAGACAGGGATAAAGCTTGTTGAAGCCAGCTAACATTAAAGACTTAGACCGGTACTACAATAAATGCATGATAATGTGTAACATAAAATTCAACTTATTTCACACACTGATAATGCAGTTAGTGACTTTGCTCAAGTCGCAGTGCATTACAAAGGAGCATTAATGTAGCAATAACACTGGTTTTCCTCTTGGTTGCATCCGCTGTATGCTAGGCTTCTTTGGGCATCTTCTGGCATTTTGGTTATCTATGGCCTTTGAAAGGGTACTGTCATGGTTCTTAAATAGAATTTGAATGCCAGAACTTTTTTAGTTAAATACATAATCTCCAAAATCATGCTTTGTATAATAATATAAATGTGGCTTTTTGTAACTGTTGAAGTCAGTGTAAAAACTAACTTGCTGATTTACAGAAATGTTGCACCAGGTAAATGTAATTCTTTATGAAATTTGTGTTTTTTCACTTCAGTGGATTGCGGAAATCTGGGGGCAAGGGTAAGAAGCAAGAAAAAGAAAATCTCAGAGGTTCTCTGGATAGCAGGTAGTTCTTTTGTTAGTTTCATACGTACATGCTGCATTCCTAAAATTTGTAACCCAAGAATTTCTTTTAAACTGTCATTAATGTTTGATCTTAAAGTACATTCTTGTGGCAAAATTCTGTGAAGATTTAATGATGCAGAGATGAGCTTCTCTTCGCACAGAAGAGTCTAGAGGAGGTGACATTAAAACTGTATTTTGTTTGGGAAGATGAATGTTGAGTAAATTAAGTTAGCAATTACTTGAAATTGTTAAATTGTTGAAATACTGCAAAAGTTCTTAAATTTGTGTTGTTAAGTAACTCATTATTTTGCATGGATATTTAAAGGCAAGTATCAGATTTCATTTCAAGTTTTGTTTTCAAGTATCAGTTGTGCTGTGAAACTGGTAAAAATAAGTGGTGTGTTTTGAGTTTGTTCTTGTTTTTAAGGGGGTGGTTGTGTATTTGAGGAGTGGGGTGGGGTTTTTTGTTGTTGTTTAAACAGGATTTAATCTGCTTATCTCAGAGGTTCCCGAGAACTCTTGGATGACTCTGGCAACAATCTATCTGCATCAGATTCGGATTCTCCTGCTCCTACTTGCATGCCTTTCTCTTGGTTTGGAGACAGCCACAAAGAGCCTCAGATTTCTAGCAGCAGTCTGCATGTTACTCAGAGTGGGCAGGATGGTTGTGAGCACGGTCAAGAGAAGAACAGAACCAAGGTAAAGATGACTGATTTGTGCTTTGAATATTTAAGTGTTGCATCTTGATAAAATAAAAACATCAGCGGTTAGTATGTGGAAGCCTAATAACTTAGTCTTTGACCACATCACCTCTTACAAACTTTGCAGAAGTTTGTAAGAAGTCTTACATGCAGGAATTGCGTGTGTGTTCCTGTTCCCTCCTCTTCGGTTGAAGTGTCAGTAGACGCTATTCAGGCTGAAGTAGCATCTAAGGAAAAATCACAGGGCATGCTTTTTCTCTGGTTGATAATGCTAAAAGTAATTCTAGTTTCAGGAAAGCATAGTTTGAAAAGTCGGATCTGTTTCCCAGACTAGTTTGTGGAGGAAGTGTACATAAATAGAGCTCAGCTGTCCCAAACAGTTGGCCAGCCAGTTCTTACCATACTGGAATGTGGGGTTGGAGTACCAGACAGGTGGAGGCAGATAGCATCCTAGTTTTCATTAACAAATATAGTATTAAAAGCCAAGAAACCCATCTATAGAACACTTTCTTCCAGGCTTCTGGGTAACTAATAATCTAATAGTTTAAAGCCTTTTAGCCAGATCTTGAGAGTGAGGCTACACAGTTCAGTCTATAACCATAGTTACCATCCTTATGGTTTAAACTATTTGAAGGAAACAGCTTTAGAAACTGAAAGGTTTAATGTGTGTGCTGTCTGAGTATTTGGTAAAAGCCTTTTCAATATAAGACTGTTCCTAGCAATTTTACTACATTTTTACAATTTCATTCTTGTTTCCTTTGGATTTTGTCAAATTGAAAATCAGAGTTATTTGAGTAAGGTCATAGCTGGGTTTATTCTTGAGTTTCACACTTTATCTTCACTTTGGATGGCTAAAATACCCTTTCATGTTTTGCTTTTCTTCTGTGTAGTTAGAAATGAGTTGTATATCTAGAAGAGAAACTTGCTGGGTTGTAGTCCATGAAGTCATTGATATTTTGCAGAGATTGCAGATAACAAGTTTGCTTTCCGTGTTTCCAAATGGTGATTGCACTAAAATGCTGTTGTAATACCTTTTTTTTTTAAATACTTTGTTTCCCTAGTGTAAATCTACAGTCCCTGTGATAGTAGTAAATTGTCTGCATACGTAGTTTTTAAAAATCACAGAAAGTTGGTTTTAGAACCATACAATCCTTATTATAACACAGAAACTTAATAAGAGTAGGAATTTTTTAATCTCTGAAGTAGAACAGAACTTTACAAAAATACTGCCCAGTGTGCGTCAGTTGTGTGTATTTACAGCTCCTGCAGTGGTCAAAAGATGTTTCTGTAAATAATACAAGGATTTGAAAGGTATATGCATATACTTCAATACAATTGTTTTATTAAATGATTTGTCTCTTAATAGGTTGGTCTCTTAAGAGGCTGTAGCAAAGCTATCAAGAGATGTTTTCTGTACAAATAAGCATTCAGTGCGTTTGTCTTTCAAAGTCATTGATTCAGAAGAACCCATTGGTCCCCTCTTCATCGCTCCTTTCTATCTGATTTGAATAATTTTTGTGAGCATAGTAAAAGTCCCACTGCTGCATTTCTGCTATAAGCAGCTCTTAAAGTTTTCATATACCTACCATAGACACCTACTTTTTGGCAATCAAAAAGTTACAGCTCTTACCAGACTGAGTGCTCTCTTCCTTTGCACATTGTTCTGAAATAATAGTCTTTTCTTCTACTGGTCTGTACTTACCCAAGTCAATTACCACTTCAACCTTCTGGCTGGTTTCTTGCCTACTGGTTCGGGGGTTTTTTGTTTCCTTCTCATGCTTCAGTATGTAATTACTGCTTGCTGCTCTTTTCCTTAGTGCCAGTTGCAAACCAGCAGCTGCAGGATTATGCAACTCTCCAGCTATATTCCTGCTTTTTAAAATGGTAGAAAGCTGATCCCACTGAAGAACAGATTCTCAGACATTCATTAATCATAAAATCATAGTTTTCCTCTCCAAAGTCAGGCTGTTTTCACTTTGCAGTGTTTGGGGTCTTTTGTAAAGACGGAAATGTGACAGTGGCTTCAAATGAATGGCTAATTGCTGTAGATCTGAACTTACAGTTGATAATTAACATACTCACAGTAACAAGGCTTTGGCTTGTTTTGCTATGAAATGACAGTAGAACTGACAAAGAAATGTGCTTGACCACTCAGCAGTGTGTCGTTACTAAAACAATTTAAAAGCAAGGGACAAAGTCGTCTTCCCAGAATTCAAGGAAAGAATACTCCTTTTTGTTGATATTAAGTCAAAATGTATAAATAAAGCAATATGTAATAAGTATAGCAATAGCATTTATTCCTTTTATGTCTGTAGTATCCCATATGATCACGTGACAGCATTTCTTAAACAGGAGGTTAAAGCAGAAACCCTAAAATAAGAACTTTGTCCTGTAAAAAATCTCTGTGCAGCTGAGTCTTTTGCATTGTGTATAGTTTCTGCAGTTGTGTTCTAGCGTTGATGATGTACGGAATATAATTCTATTCCTTATTACCTGGTTTCTGGTTTTGCAAAATTTGCCTCTTAAAGTTACTACACTTAGAAGGATTTTATTTTCTTGAAATGGTTCTGAAGTTAGTTTTAAACTTACAGTTTGACAAAGTAATGAGTCAACTTCTGGATCCTTGTGAAAACAAGAAACACAGGAGCTAAAATCCTGTGTGCTTGCAGACAGAATTAAATTAGTCCCTTGACATAAATCTGGCCCATTTTCTGATACAATACAGACACATATATACTGTTTATACTCATTGTTTTTCCAGAATACTATTTAGCTTCTGTAAGCCTGTATGTGGTGTTTCATTTTCAATGCAAGGAAGAGCGATGTGGTATAAACTACATCCTAGTACCTTGCATGATAGGAAGCATACCTATAAAACCTCTTCTATCCAAATTCTATGCTATTCAAGAGTCAAAAATCTTTGCAACTGGCTCTAAATGCTTAAAAGGAAATTACTCCTATAAATTGATTAGGAGCAGGGGAGGAAAAAATATTACGACTGGTGCTGAGATGCTTTACTTCTGGCTATGTTTTTTCGAAGGTTTTTGCTTGAATTTTATTGTCTTTTTCTTTTTTTTCTTTTTTTGGGGGGGGAGGGGTTGTTTGTCTGAATTGTTCTTGATTTTCTCTGTAAAGGTAGAAGGAGTAAACTGAGGATGGCTATAAGAAAAGCTCCTGTTCAGATTTTCAGTTTGGGTTGAAGTTAATTTAAGAATAGGCTGATAGACAAAGTATTCTGTTGTTTCTGGTAATAATTTTTACATCTAAAGAAGAATACCCTAAAATTTAATGTAATTAATAAAATAATCTACATGGTAAATAGAACACCATTTTTCAGTCAAGAAAGGTACTACACAGACATAGCAGGAAAACTCAAGTTGTGGTTTGGGGGGCTTTTTGTTTGTTGAGTTGTGGTGGTGATGGCTTTTTTCTTGAGCTTTGGGGTGGTGTTTTTAACGCTGAAAATGCGTATCAATAATTTAGATTATAAGGGAGTGCACTCACAAAACAAAACTAGAATAATCCAGAAAACTGAGAGTTCAGGTTAAATTGAAAACAGAACATAAATACCAAAGTGCTAAATGAAGATAACTGCAAAAATGTAGTTCTCTTATAGAAGCATATCTTTATAGAAAAATATCTTTACGATCAGGTTAATTTAGGATCTCAGGTTATTTATACACATAGGGATGTGGTATGGCATCCTTACAAAGTCTAATTAGATTAGAGACTTGGAGAACATCAGAGAAGATATCGATAAGTAATTGCTTACTGTTTGTAGGTAGCAAAGAGTAGTGCTGAGAAATAAATTTTAGAAAGGCAAAAGTAGGTGGCATATTTTTGGCAGAATTATTTTTCACTCACTAAAGAAAAATATTTTCAAGGTCACAATCTGAGTTTGAAATGAAGGAAATCAAATTAGAAAATGTTCTGGGAAAAAAACATATATTTATATTCTTTAGAAGGGGTTTTGTACCAAAGGTGCTGTGAAGTTTTCAGGTGTAGTATCAGGTTTTTTCAGTCTTCAGTTTAAGTCCCAGGCTGCTCGGGTACAACCCGCAGGAGGTTGTACAGGTACTGGCTGCTCAATAAGATTCAGCCTGGGTTCTGCTGCTATTCGATGCTCAGCCAGGCACACAGATCCAAAAGCTTTCTTTAAACACAGACTGGGTGTAATAACTGAATGTAAACAGAAATGATGCAAAGATTTTACATTCTTTCAAAATTATAGTCATGTGATAGTATATTAGTCATGTTTCTAACCTGAATTTTACTTTGTTACTTTTCTAAGAAAATTAATCTTCAAATAGATCAGGTTGCTCAGAGCTCTGTTCAACCTGACACCCTGAATATTTCCAGGGATGGGGTGTCCACCATCTCTCTGGGCAACCTGTGCCAGTGTTTTACCGCCCTGATTGAAGCTGTTAAACGAACTGCAATACACTACAATATCTTAAATCAAAATTTACAGGTTTGGGAAAGCTTTGTATTTTCTGTTAATGAACTGATTTAAATTCTATTTATTTTACTGTTGACTGCAATGGTTTGACAGTGGGCAGCTGAGAAGTCTAAAGCTAGTTCTTGTTTTCACAACTTTGTAAGACATGGGGGTGCTTCTGTGCCATGGAAATCCTAATGACAATAAACAATTAGGACTGATTTTTATCTTGCCAACAGACCACCTTCTGAAACACATTCATAGTGTTTGTGGAGGTTTCAGTTGAATACAAATTCATCATGAGTAAGTCCAAAGAATGCAATTTAAATTGCTTCTCCCATAGTGTGGTATGCCTGCTGAAAAAATAACTGATGCATTTCCTTGTGTATTTTAACACCATTTCAGGTTATGACCGATTCTCTGCACAAGTTGCTCTTTTTGGGGATATTGCTTTAAATTTGTTACTGTGTTTCTGAATTCAGAAGTTTAACAAAAACAAGTCAGATGCTTGATGTAGTTAGTACATTTCATATGTGTTCTAAAGGTAACTGAGTCATACTATTTTTTTAAACCAAAAATCAAAATTACTAGAATGTCATCTAATGACCTGTTTTTCCAAGAAGTGAGTTAATAAAACATTATTTCCACTTGTTTGCAGAGTAGAATTGTCATAGATGATACATACCATAGCAAGCCAAGTTGTGAACTTTCAGGGTTAGTGACAGAACCAAATCTGTCAGGTCGTTCACACACTTTAACCTTCTCTTCAAATGAGGTGAGTTTCAAAGTGTGTATATGTGTGTTGTTGATGTTGTTGTTCACACTACAGCATGTTTAATAGAAACAGATGTGTGTGATGTGAAACTAGATGGCTGTTCCATATTTGAATGTTGAAGAGCACTGTGAAGAAGCTGTTAATGAGCTAAGGTCATGCGATAGTGGATGACACATCAGCCTGTGTGTTCTGATCCTAGTTATATCATAAAAATCAGAAGGAACTCTCTGATCAAATTGCAGTTTTAATTTTAAATATAATGCTGTTCGCTTCCACTAATTTAAAGCAGCTTCCTGAGTGGATGAAAACTGCAACATTTTTGACCTTGCCTTCATGTCTGTGCAGGTTTGTTTTACAATAAAATTTCACCTCAATAAAAACAAACAAAAGGAAAAGGAAAGGAAAAAAGTCAGAATATGGTGGTTCTGATATATAGGTAGAAATTATATACCTGAAAGTGTGTTGATTCCCCTGGAGAACTAATTCCTTTGGCTACAGCTGAAACGTAAAATGCCCACTTTGGTACCATTCTGAGATATTGTCTCACTTGGTGTTTGACTGATGGACATCTTTATAAATTAAATTCTTAATTTAGGAAAACTTATTAAAAACTGAACACAGTTATCTTACGTAAATTGAATTAGAGGGCTTGCCAGACTGGTGGTTCATGAATGTGATGGGATTTTTATTAGCTGTCTTAAGTCAGTCTTTGGTGAAAAGCTTAAAATATCACAGTAATATGTAAAAGTCAGAACAGTCTTACAAACAGTGTTATAAATTCACTAACAATAAAATCTGAGGTGTCAAAAATTATATAACTAGTTTACAGGTTGTAGTAGTGGATTAAGTTTTTGCAGATTTTTATTGGAGATAACAGTCTTAGATCTAACGAACACCAGAGGAAGTCTAGTTAATAATGTATCTTTGCAATTACTCCCTGCAGTTTTTTGAATGGAATGGTTCAAGAATGGAATGTGTGTTTCTAAACTTTTCAAGCAGTAAAAATAATAATATTTTATTAAAGATGTCTACTTGAATATTATTCTTTGATCAGTATTACAGACTTTCAGTAAACTTTGGGTTCTAAAACTCAAATGAAAGCTATTACTAATTGTCCATGTGTAAAGTGATGATTTAAGCCTCTTTTTGTTATAGAGGAGTCTAATTCCAGTGTTCTGTCTAGTTGATATGTTGCTTATTGTCCCAGTTTCACATGAGCAGTGAAAGCTGTTTGTACCTTTTCAGTAATTACATTGAGTACCAAGGATCTACTCTGAGGAAAACAAGGAATAAACTCTGAACTGTTTTCTCTTTTGGAAAGCAGTACGCGTGAAGAAAAATACATATTTCTGGGTTTGGGAGGTTTTTAAAATTTGGAGTCCAGGTCTAGGAAAAAATAAGTAATCAATCTTAAAGCAGTTTGGGGTATTTCGAATCACAGAATAAATTTGGTTGGAAAAGACCTCTGAGATCATCAAGTCCAACCTATGACCCAACACCACCTTGTCAATTAGACCATGGTACTGAGTGGCACGTTTAGTCTTCCCCTAAACACCTCCAGGGACAGTGACTCCACCACCTCCCTGGGCAGCCCATTCCAGTGTTTAATCACCCTTTCTGTGAAGGAATTCTTCCTGATGTCCAACCTGAATCTTGCCTAGCCAGCAGAAGACTATGTCCTCTTGTGACTGGGTGCCTGTGAGAAGAGGCTGACCCCCACCTGGCTACACCCTCCTTCCAGGGAGTTGTAGAGAGCGATGAGGTCCCCCCGAGCCTCCTCTTCTCCAGGCTAAACACCCCCAGCTCCCTCAGCTGCTCCTCACAAGAGTTGTGCTCCAGAGCTTCTCTGGACACGCTCCAGCACCTCAATGTCCTTCCTGAACTGAGGGGCCCAGAACCGGACACAGCACTCGAGGGGGGACCTCACCAGTGCTGAGTACAGGGGGACAGTCATTGTCCTGGCCCTGCTGGCCACACTATTCCTGATACAGGCCAGGATGCCGCTGGCCTTCTTGGCCACCTGGGCACACACTGGCTCGTGTTCAGCTGCTGTTGACCAGCACCGCCAGGTCCTTTCCCACTGGGCCACTTTCCAGCCACTCTGCCCCCAGCCTGTAGCACTGCATGGGGCTGTTGTAGCCAGGGTGTATGATCCAGCACTTGGTTGTGTTGAACCTCATGCTGTTGGTCTGGCCCACTGCTCCAGCCTGTCCAGGTCCCTCTGCAGAGCTTTCCTACCCTCCAACAGATCGACACTCCAGCCTAACTTGGTGTCATCCACAAATTTACTGAGGGTACACTCAATCCCCTCATTCAAATCACCAGTAAAGATACTGAACAGGATCATTAAATTAAGCTCTTAATGAGTATAATTTCTACCTGATGGTTGTTGTCCAGATGGGTTCATAAGTATGCAGCAGGAGTTGTAATTCCTGCTTTCAGAGGAGTGGGCTACTGCATGCTGCCTTAAAAATCCTGGAATTGTTAGGAAACTGGAGATGGAAGCACCTCTTGGAGATCTAGATGGGGCACCACTGAGGAGTCTGCCTTTCTGCTGGGCAGGTGCTCGCAGACAGTTTGGGGACGTGACTGCCTGGTGAGAGTTAGCAGCCAGCAAGTTACAGCAGAGGCACTTCACCCACAGATGGTTAGCAAGCTAGCTGGGTAATCCTTCTAATGTTCTTAATATGTTAAATGGTGTGATGGCAGTGGTATTTTCTTGGGCTCGGTATTTTTATCTCCAGAACCTCTACTTGCTTTCTGAATCACATGCGTTTTTATGCAGGGGCATGTGGCTTTCTCATGCTCTCATACCTTAGGAGTAGTTTTAGTTCTGCTTTCTCCATTTGCAGCTGATTTCTTGTGTGTGTAGTGTCTGTTTTGGGGACTCAACTTTGATGTATAAACAGCTTGGCATGTTCCTTCTGCCTCTGAATGGACATTTGAGAAAAAAATTATGTAGAGGTATTATTTAATGACCAATAGGCCTTACTCAGAAGTTGGTGTTCTTCATCTCGTCCTACAGTTTTCACTTTCCTATATTCTGAAAAATAGAGATGTGCTTTCCCCTTGTGTAGTAGTGAAAAATTCAAATTATACAGTATTAAATATCTGTGAGGAGATGATGTCCGTGTGTTTTAACACAGATTCGGGTGTTGCTACAACTTCCAGTTCTAGGGTTCTGTCTCTACCAAACTCTTTCTACTTCATATTGGTAGCAACTGATGATGCTGAAACCCTAAGTTGCAATTCATAGCTAAGCCTGGAGGACTCTTCCATAGTGCAGTCTGTTAGCTGCTCTAATCTGTGGTACTAGGACAAACTGGTTCAGAGAGCCCTCAAGATTCTGTAAGGGACTGCAATTCTCTGACAAAATGAAAGACTCTGGGTCTCTTTTTTTTTTTTTTTTTTTTTTTGGCAAGAATACATCTTCAAGTACTTAGGCTCTGAAATTACAGAAGTGAAGTTTTTGCGTGGCTTGCACAGATTCAGTAAATCTAGGGTGAGTTCCAACTGGAATAAAACACTTTACACATTTTTTCATGTAAAGGAGAGACATAGATATACACACACCCCCCCAAATGATAGAAGTATGTAGATACATTAAAAAATACGCATGTATCAGCATGTATTTTAGTATTTCTTTTGCCTGATAGACCACAGCTGAGATAAAGGTCCAACTTAAAAAGCAAAGTAGTTCCCCTTTTTAATGTATTATTCATGAACACTTGCTAATATGAGACAAAGTTACCAATATATATTTTGTATTGCAGTATCGGGGAATACTATTATCTAAAATTATTTAAAATAAATGTGCATTTTAAAATTCCCTTGGTAGTTTATCCAACGAATCTTCTCTGTACAAAGCATCTCAAGCTTGATAGCTTGGACAGAGACTCAGTGCTCCAGCTGTCTTGATACAGATGCTGTATAGAGCACTTGGAGCCAAACCTCTTCTAGAGCCCTTTGCTGTTATTTGATGCAAGTTGCTGTTCTTTTGCACACCAGAAGGGCGGATGTGTTCACACTTGTTATATCTACATAAGCATTTTTATTTGGATAAGGAGTTCATTTTTGAAATAAATATTCTGATTGTTCCCACTTGCCATACTTTGTCTTGGAAATCAAATCAGATGTCCTCCAACAGTGGTCCTGCTGTGTTCCAGCTGCTAGTGGCTGTTGAGTCTTTCTGATCAGACTAGAGCTATCTGGGAGTAAAAATCCATTGAAATGCTTGTAGCGTGGGTTTTAGGACCTCAGCACAAACTGTTCAGCTCTACAAACTCATTCCTATTTATCTGCATTGCCTCCTAATGTAGCCACTGTCCCTTGTTTCACAGACCAGGGAAAGCAAAACCATTTGGAATTACGTGTAGTCCTTTGCTACACTGGGAATTTGAAAATTTTGTTTCCCCTCATACGTGTCTTCCATATTGCATGCTCAGATCTAGTTTGTGGTATGATCAGATCATGTGACAGGTCTACATCTCACTGTCTTTGACTTGTAATCACCACAATTATTTTGTTACATCGATCAACTCTCCCAAATATTTCATCAAATATGCTGGATTTTGTGAGATCCCTTTGGCTGGCAGTTGTAGTTGTTCATCTGCAACTTAAAAGGGTCATGTCTCAAATCCATCACTAGAAAGATGCTTATTTCCATGGTTTTTCTTTACAAATGAGTGTGTGGCTCGCTGGAAAAGGGGAGCATATTTTCTGCTGTTTGCAAGTACCTTTGATGAGTAGTGGAAGCTGGCCAGCGGAGCAGTGTGCAAGTCTAATGCAGCCTGTACTCAAATCATGAGCTAGTGAGAGATGATTCTGGATAGTTAATAAAACTTCAGTTAACTGATGTTACTGATTCAAGTACCACACGTGAATTTCTCCTCTACAGACATTGAGCTCTGTTGTGTAGCTTTTCTTTTGTTATGAAGTAATAGTGCTGCAGGACAAACAGCAGTACCTTTTCCCCTCAGAAGCAAAGTGAAATTGAAGCAGGGTACCTCAAAAGCTCTGTGAGCTGGCAAAGTGTATTTTCAGTGGAAGTCGACAAGCTGCTATGTGTCTAAAATGGTCATCTTCTATATGGGCAGACCTTTGGTGTAATAGCATTAGTTGGAAGAATGAACAGTCCTCTCTTGTACAAATGTACAGAATGTAGTAAAACTATATCAAGAACATTCACCAGATTTACTGGCTACTAGAATTGCTTTTATTCTGGATTTCCATCACTTAACAATAATCAGTAATAGGGTTGAATGATTCTTCATGCTTTGTAAGGTAGCATCTAACATTACCATACAGCTATCTTAACCAACTAACTGAGGAAGCATGTTCATTGTTTGGATAGGTCCAGTTCACCATCTATGTTCTCTGTTTCTGACTTGGTTTGTGTTGAATGTTGTAGTGTCTTCTTGTTTATAGTCAACTAGGCAAACTGATTTCAAGAACTTAAGTCCTTTTGGAGTAGAACATGTTTAAAAATGCACTTTGTTAATCAAACTCAACTGGCAACTGGAATTCAACTTACAGTCAAGTAAAATATTGCTTATAATGACTTTTCTCAATTGGTTAGGCGTTGGATGATGAATTTACAACAACAGGAAAGCAAAATCAATGGCACAGCAGACCTATTTCTGAATGGACCACCCAGCAAGTATGCCACTGGCTAATGGGAATGAACATGGAGCAGTATATTACAGAGTTCACAGCTATGAACGTAGATGGACAGCAGTTAATGCAGCTCGACAGTGAGAAGTTAAAGGTATGTGAATATCCCAGGATAGATTTGTAACTGTATAGGTTTCACTGCTTATTCAGACATATTTTTAACCTACAAAGTCCAGTTTCCTGGTTTTGTGGCTTTCTAAGGGATAGAGTTATTTGTTCTTGTTATTTATTTTATTTTGAGTTACTTTCTTTGGAAGTACTTGGAGACTGAATAGTTAGATAGTAATTAGTAATTGAGCGTAGAATTAAAGACAGGCTGTTTGTAGCCAGAAAAATAACAAATATTCCTTCCTTGTTTATATCTTGAGGAAATAAAAGTAAGCATAATTGTCCAAGGGGTCTTGATTCATCTGTCACCTAATCTCAGCATAAGGTCGTATCAAAGCAAGTTCTGGCCAATTCAAATAGAATCACAGGATCCAGTTTTAGAAATCTGTTTCTTCCAGATTTCTTCTTCAGATGGGAAGGCTAAAATCCTATCTGGTGACCTTTTAAATGTTTCAGACTTTTACTCCTGCTGAAAATATGTATTCTGAATCTTTTGAGCCTTTTCTTGCCATTTTACATCTGGAAAGCTGTACTATATATGTGTCCCTTACAGTGCTGGTAAATTCCTGCAGTTTTTCTTTCTTGTTAGATGATCAGACTGCATTTTGGACAGGCAAGAGGTTCATTGGTGTATTCTGGCAGAAGGCAAATTATTATTAATGATCAATAGTAGAATTTGAGGGACTTAGGCAGGGAAAAAGTGTCTTAACTCCAGTCTCCAAAATATTCCTGCATTTTAAATAGACATGCAACACTAAATGTCCTGAATTTTATAAAATTTAATGGGCACAGAGGAAATACCAGTGACTGGCCTGTCAAATGACTGTCTCCAGTTGTGGAACCTTGAATGTTGATGCCCTAAAGCTCAGTGTGCACCTGATGCCGTTCGGGCTGACGCAGTGCTCGTGCAGTCAGGCACTTGGAATCGGGTGCTGCCACCTGCCGATCGCAAATCGAAGTGTACTGTCGGCTTCCTGAGTCACTTCTTAATTCTACACTTCAAAATCCTTAAAATTAAGGAGTAGTTACTGAATAAAAATTCCTCGTGTATAAAAAGAGCTAGAAAAATATCTGGAGACTACTACTTATGATGCTATTTTCTGGAAATTCTCAAGTCTTTGCATGTTTGTAAAATGCAACATGAAACTGTTATTTCACAACTGAGGAGTTGGCCTTGGTTTCCTTACCTACCTTGTTACCCAGATGATTATTTACAATGCTTTTGAGGCCCAAAGTCCTTATTTTTCAGATAAACTGACTATCTTGTAGAAAAGTGAATAACACTTTCTTGTATTGTTCATGCACAAGCACTGTTGACAGTGCTGTTGGAAAAAATTACTGATGAGGTTTTGTTTTGTTTTCCCCCTCTAAAGGCTTTGGGAGTTTCCAGTCAAAATGACCGATCAACAATAAAGAAAAAAATTAAGGATATTAGAAAAACACAGGAAAAACTGGAAAAGCAGAAGGAAAAGGTTCAAAAGAAGGAGAAGGAAGTTCGCAAGACTGGCAGAGTGGTTGCCACTCTTGAATCAAGCTGCTAAAATGACAGTTTTATTTTAATGCAAACTTGCCTAATCTTGAGGAAGTTCAGCAGATTTGTATATAATTGTACAATTGAGGGAGGAGGGAAAGTGCAACAGTTCAACGTGGTAGGTGGTTTTTTACTTTTAAATTGTGGTCCCTCCCCATTACAGCCCAATAAAATGAAATAATCTTTCCAGTATTTTTATTTCTAGTTGACTCTGCCTGTACTAATAGACAATAATTTAACCTTCTTCCTTAAGTAACGTTTCTGCTTCTAAGGTGTCATATGCCCTTTTCATTGAAATTGATGTTTGTGAAAAGTAGGATACTCTGTTAAAAACCATTCCAGTATTAGTCAGCTAGCATTTGATAGAGTTGAATCTGATAGAGGGACAATAGAAAAATCCTGCCAACAAATTCAGTCTGTGACAGTCTGTTTATCTGTTGCCACTAAAGATGTATAGTAAAAATAAGGTTTAAGAAAATGGTAATGTCAAATTAATTTAAAAAGAAAGCATGTATTTCAAATCTATGGATTATTTTGTTTTAGTTCTTGTACTTCTGGGACTTCATTCAAAGCACATTGTTTTTGAATTCTATGTGTTGCAATTTACTGAGAAAATAACAAGAAATACTAAATAGTTTTCACAAACTACATATCCTAAGCATAATATTAAGTTTTCTGTACACTACCTGTATGGTGTTGGGACAAGGTTTAAGCCTATAAATAAGATCCTTTTTAACCTATTTTTCCTAAATAATACATAGTTTTATAGATTTATGCTATGAATAAGATCAATTTGCAATACATGTATTTCTCTTTTCTACATGTTACAAGATTTTTTGCGGACCAAATTTATATATTTCCTAATTTTAAACAATACTGTTTTTCAAACCTAAAATACTGAGGGAAAAATTGTAGGAAAAATTATCACTGACGCACTGGGTTTCTGCCTTGTATTTAAATGTTCAGTTGTAGACTACAGATTATTTCTCTTTAAAGGAGGATTTGATTCTTGAAATAGCTTAGAACATGACTTGGTGTTTTGTATATTTACATACAATTTTTTAGAGACACTACAAGAGCACTTCCTTAAATTAGATTATTCCAGAAACATAGACTAGATTAAGTATCAGTTCCACCCTAGAATGGACTAGAACAAAACTTACATAGTTCGTTTATGTGGACCAAGTTCTCCTTTAAATCTATGGACTGTTTTTCATTTTAATTAAATGAATGAACTTCACTGTTGGTGTTTCACATTTACTATTTTTTTGTATAAATGTCTTAAGAATTTCAGCAAAAGGACTGTGTGGAAATGCTTCTGCACACTAGGCATTTCCAAAATAAAGTTGGAAAATCTCGGTAATAACTACTTTTTTAAAGAGAATATATTTCAGTTTTATGCATTCTTTAATCAACATTTAACTTATTTACTTTGTTTGCAGTAGCTTTGAGTTGTATGCCAAACTTACAGACCTTGAACCAAAGAGGAATGCTGCCCTACTGATAAAAGAAAAAGGAATTACAAGTATGGAATCATCAGATGCTCAGGATCACCCATGTAAAGCCACCCTTTAATTAATTCAGTCAAGAAAGTTGAGTGCTTTCACAGCTAGAACATAGAATATTGCTAGAACCCCGTATTACCTTTTCCCTTTAAGCCTACTGTTGGACCCTGTGAAGAGTTTCCTCATGAAGGAGACTGGAGGAAATAATGGTTTCAGAGGTTTCCCTGCGTGCAGAGCTGTTGTAGGTAAGGAGGGGCCATAGCAGGGATGATAAACTCCCCTGGCACCTGAGCATGAGAACACTGATTATCACAGCTCACAGCATTTAACATCTGTCAGATGTTGAACGAGAAGGCTGGCTGCATGGAACGTGCTCAGTACCAAGCTACACAATCACCCAACAGAGTTTAGTTTTTACAATAGTTTTAATGAATAAATGCAGTGATTCTTTCAAAAAATTAACACAAACCAAGATTAATTTTACAGTGCAAGACTGAGCTAATTTGCATACAAAACTATTAATCTCAGCATTTTGATAGTATACTACTTTTCTATAGTGATTCACTTCAACTTAACCAGTGTGCTAGCAATGACATCAGTATAGTAATGAGAATACTAAACACAAAAGTTGTCTTCTGCACTTCTATTGAAACCAAAAGTTATCAAAGATCAAATTTGTAACTAGGATTAAGTATTGTAAATCAAAACACTACACATTTGTGTTTTCACCACAGTCATTTGGAGTGCAGGTGAAGAGATAGATACAAATGTAAGTATACAGCAAATTGTTCTAATAAATCAGAATCCAACTGGTAGTTAGCCAAGAACATGAGACTTTATTTCAGTAATCTCTAAAATACTTAACAGACTTTGTAGAAAACAAACTGTGAGCTTTTCTTCAGAAATACTGCTTGTGGTTGTCCAATGTTACTAAAATCAATGGAGTTAGTTAAAAGATTTAAAGCCTAGAATGCTCAGCTTCAGACCTGAGTTTTTAAAAGCCTTACTGTAACTTTCAGTTCTAGCTCAGCAAAAGCAATAGCTCCAAGTGTCCCTTCCAATATTTGTACAGACCCCATTTTACACTAGATGGCATTTCTCACATGCTCTTGCAGGGCCCAAGAAAACAGCTCTCAGTTCCCCTCACTTTTAGCCCTGCAGATTGAAAGCTGTGCCAGTTATCACCTCGCATTCTTTTAAGGAAGAAAAATAGGGGCTTCAAGATGCCCACAAGTTTGAGTGGAATAGGTAACCCTACTGTTCTGGTGGCAATTAAGCTACAATAATCCTCCCTCAGACTGTCAGTTTAACAGTGTATACAGTCCCAATTTGTAATGCACTTTCTATTAAAGTTACCTACATTAGCTTAACCAGGGTATAAAACCATTTCATTATTTTGCAGAACTTGGCTAGGGAGGTAGCAGGTGATAAATCTTGAATCTGGCTCAGCTACAACTAGAGTACCATGACTTCAATTTCTAGTATCCCACCTATCCGCTTCACTTGTGGTATCTCACCTTCTGCTCTATGCAGGGATAGTAAACTAGCAAAACCTAGGCTTATTGTTTCTGAGGGATTATGCATGTTTGCTGCAGAACAAAAACCACAGAATTACAGGCAGTTTAATTAACTGAGAAGAGGGTTAGTTCTCAATGGCTTTAACTGCATTACTCCTAAAATGTTCAGGAATGACAGGGATTGAGGTGCAACACAGATGTGTATGATTTGAACAAAGCTGGTACAGTAGGCATCAAGTTGAATTCTTTATTAAAAGGATTTCATATCTGAAATGTAATATTCATTCCCCTCTCTATCTACCCCTGTATGTTTTGACAGTTTGTCTTTGACTGATTAACATATTCTGGTTATCATGTTTATGTTATAGTGTGACTTCCAGTTACTACAAAAATGAGGCCAGAAGCATATCACAAATGCAAAGATATTTCCAAAAACTGTTAATTCCACTTACTCTTAATTACTCCTGAGAAGGTAGTTTATACTGTCAAAGTAATAGAGATGCCCTATTACAGACAAATTTTTAAAATCTGTTTATTAAAATAGTTTCCATTTACAGCTGTACCTGACATACCCAAGTCCGAGATCTTACAAAGGCTAGAATG
>WEIT01018470.1:2604-16732 GCA_013389985.1 Dryoscopus gambensis
CATGTGTGCAGACTGAAATTCTGATTATGACTACTCATACACAAAAGGGGTGCGGAGAGAGGCAAAATAGCAAAGTCTTCAGTCACAAAAATAGGTGCTATAAGTCCGCGAGCTCATTGCATATTCAAAAAAAATTTTTTGACAAAGATGGGTAAATACAATTACTACTGCTTTATTGAGTAAAGCTTAAGTCACTTGGCTCTTAGTGACACACTCACACAGCAGATCAACGTGGGACAGGACAATGAAGAGAGCTCACAGCAGCATCACAGCAGTTGCTTGCGCTGTCTTTCATAATTCTAGTATAGAAATCCTTTCCCTCAAGAGCTTGAGTCACCTACAAACTTTTTAACTTCCATCTGAAGGAAACCATTATCATCTCTCTTTACAAGTGGGAAAAGAGCTGCATGTAGTTAAATGACATAGTCAAAGCCACAGCTACATCAGAGGCAGGTACAAACCCAAACAACATCCAACATCTGCATTTGTTTCAATACCTTCTATAAATGCAGATGGCAGAAGTATTTCAAAACTGCTACCTATTTACTCTGGCAGCAACATTAATGAAATGTTCATGTATACTCTATTCATTGTGCTGAACTCATTTGCACAGTACAACTGGATGGGGCTTTTTCAGCTGAGAAATGACATGCCCTTAAAACTCCTCATATTGCATTCACGTAGATGTCTTTTATCCAAAACACTGTGTCAGGAAATAAGAGCTTTATTTACTTGCTTTTTCAAGTCACAAATAAATGCAAAGAGTGAATTAAAAATTACATAAGGTTTAAATAAGTTTTTTCACCCTGAAATGACATATCTCAAACTTTATCTATATTACAACAATTCCTGAATCAATGTCAACCTACTGCCATGATAGAAAGAAACTCTGAGGAATGATGCAGTTTTTTTTCAAAAGCCACCTTGATGTCCTCAGGTAAAATACACACACAATTACATAATAAATTCTGTGTTTAATTTCTTGGGTGGTAAGGTTTTGGTATCAATGTGTTACCTTAAATTATTTTTATAAGACAGCCGAAAAGCTCTTCCAATGCTGATCTACCTGGAAATAAACCTTTACTTTAAAATTTATTAGAGCACAAGAAATGTACCTTGAGCTGACTGTATATCCAGGCACTTAAAAA
This sequence comes from Dryoscopus gambensis, assembly GCA_013389985.1. NCBI lineage: Eukaryota > Metazoa > Chordata > Aves > Passeriformes > Malaconotidae > Dryoscopus > Dryoscopus gambensis. The sequence continues at coordinate 3,753 of WEIT01018470.1, forward strand.
CACAGGATGCAGGAAAGCCAATTACCTACACACTCTTAGTGTTCTCATCTGGCTGCATGAGGAAAGGTTTGTAAAACGAAAAGTAATGTCTTTTTCTTATCATTGTTAATTTCCAAATTTTCTCAGGCATAAGCAGTTAGTAACTGTCCTTTTATTAATGGGAAAAAAGGTATAGGGAAACAATTATAAAGACAGTCCTACTCTGGGGAAAACTGCTGAGGTGTAAAGAATAGTAGATATTTTGGTTACACTTCACTCAAATTCTCTATCAGTCAGTAATAAAGCCCCAGTTTCATCAAATGTATCATATGTAACACATACAGGTATGAACACACAGAGATATGGACCTGTCTCCAAATTCAATTTTGGATCTCACAAGAAGAACAGTTGTGTGAGTGGATTGTTACTGTTTGGAATTAACTCATCAAAAGGACCTTGGATAATCACAAATTAACCCTTCAAAATACAGAACTGGAATCAAGAGAATTAGCACATGGTAAACATAAAGTGAAGCTGTAAGAGGAAAACTACAAAATATCTAAAAAGAACAGGCTACATTTTGGTTTTCTGTTTGTTTCTTCTCTGTTTGTTATGTCCTGAAGGACTGAAAAGGAGAATTTTAGATTCATTGATCGTTCATTCAAGTTACCACAGCTGAAAAGTCTTCCTTGAAATTTACAGCGGACTGTCACACTGGGATACAAACGGAGTAGTTAGTATGCCTCCAAAAATGAAAACCTACAGTTTAGCGAGAATTAAGAAGGATTTTGACCTATAAAGCTAAATTTATTGAACTAAAAGGATTTCTGTAACATTCCCAGCTTTTCCCTTTAGTATAAAGCCCCTGAGCACAGACTGGAAAAGGAGACTCAAATTATAACTCGAGGGAGGCACAGATAGACTGCTGGCTGACAAGGGGCCTGCAGCTTGAAGAGGCAACAAGACGCACAAGTGCAGAAAGAAACTAAAACTGCTTTAATTATGTTTAAAAACACTACCTCAGCTCTTGAAGTCCTAATATCACATTAAGGGGAAAAGGTCAACACGTCTGACCAAACTGCTTATACTGATGGAAGAAGGGCTTTCTATTCCCTAGTTATTTTAGCCTCTGCATACAGTGGAATTGATCTGTTTTAACTGACACCTACAGGAATAAAGAAACACCCAGGACAGAAATTGTAAAGGAAATCAATCTTGGAATGTGTTTAATGAGACCAGCAAGCCGGCAACATGATAGGTGACGGGTTTGCAGCTACACATTGAAACAATGACACAATGCTGCTCAATATAACCCTTCCCTGAGGGAGTTCAACTGCAAGAAAAAAGCCAAAGACTGATCCACCTGTGAGAAAAAGAGGGCTTCAGGTGAGTTGTGCAGCCTTGCTTGGAAAGTGCCAGTAGCTGCATGCAAGTGCAATGCTGTGCAATGCCAACACAGGGCCAGGGCTCTGAGCAGGAATGGTAATGCAGCAGCACAAGCTGAGTCTGAAATAAGGCCAGAGCTGCTTCCACACAAATTTGTGCCCCGCTTTAAAGACAAAGAAGAAGTTCCTCTACTCCCTATCTTCCTACTGTGCACTTGGAATCCCAACTCTTCATCTCTTCTCCTCAGAGCTTTCCTTGAACTCATAGTCAAAGTCTGGGACACCAGACCTGTGTTGAAAAGAAAACATATGACAATTATTTCTGGTTGCTCTCATTCTTTAGAATGCTTCCAGGTGCAAGGACTGAAGTGCTGTTATCAGATGAACATGTCTTTAAAATATTTTCTGATTATTCTCAAACGTCTTTAGTCACTAGATTCAACTATTTGTCTCTTCATAGGAATGATTTCTTTCAATCCTCACCAGTAAGACCTTCTCTGCTTTTTATAAGATTTTCCTGATAGACTTGTCCTTTTTCTGTGCTCTCTCTTCCTTAGCCAACATTCAAATTCACCTTGTTCTTGGAAAAAAGAGATAGTGGTCACTCTTCATGTATAAATCTCCAACAGGTTGCCCACCATTCAACTAGTCTACCTCTAAATGGGAAAAAAGCAATTGCGAAATAATATTTTTGGCAAAAAAAACTGTAACTTCAACATTTACCTTCAAGAAAAATTTATTGTGGATAGCAGGATAACAATGATGTAAAGGAGAGGGGTTGCTGCTGGTGATTTTAGAATATCATATTAAGGTATAATGTAAGAGTACAAGTTAGTATGACAATAATATAATACTTAAAGATGGTCACATAAAAATAATTTCTAAAAATTAATATGAAATGTCAGGGAAAAGAACTAAAATTAAAAGAAAAAGGAATTCAAGAAACAGCATAATGAAAGCCCAAACTGGTAATTAGTAGGCAAAAGAGATCAAAGGCCTCAATATTGAAGGCATTGCCTTTGTTCTGGGACAGCCATTTGAACACTTTATGGACTGCGAAATCTACATGAATAACGCTTAACACTGGTGTGCAAATCTGCAAATGACTTTCCTGACAAATTTTCTGAAAATACCTTCTCCACAAGAGCTTTACTAGCCATCAAGAATACAAAGAAGATAAGTGATCTTTCATGCCTGAGAGAATAAGCACTTGCAAGACACAATATTTGGGTTTATAGGGAAGTGCATCCTAGGGAAAAAGAAATAGGGGCAAATTTTGAATATACACTACCAGCAGTCGAGTTCTAATAAAATATATTACAGGGTGAAGCTTAACAAACCAGAGGAATATAATCTATGAGGAAATCTAAGGTTTAGTAAAACACATTAAGGCCAGATAAGATCCACTGAGAGCCAAAAGCAAGCTCTTTCTGTCCATGTGCTTATAAATCCTGAATTGTCATAGCACAGGAAGTCTCTCAAGTACTTGCAAATGAAAGCAATGTTTCTTTCTCACTTTCCAATAGTAATCTTTTGTAAATACCTTGAGCAATTTACAGACTGGTTTTTTTTAAATTTACATCTCTGATGTGTGCTTCAATTATGTGTGTAGTTTGCTGAAGGAGGCATGCAACAGATTCTACATTGATCAGCTGTGAACATCACAGTTCCGTATCTACATTCATAACCCTCTTTTCTGCCTTTTCTGTCAAAGATCTTGTAAAATTTAATGAGAAACTTTCACACTGACTTTTGTTGTTAAAACAAGTTTCACAACTTTTGTTGTTAAAAAGCAAGGTAGATGTCCTAGGAGCTCACAGTTAAGCAAGACCAGCAGCTTTGAGTATTGGGAAGGAGAATTGGAGGTGTATTTTTTTTTCAGTCATGACCACCTGCTTACATTGCCAAGCAGATGGATAGCTGATTTGGAGTTCTTAGCAATTCCACCAGCTATTTCAACTTCTGTTTCCTCTCTCCACTCTGTTCATCAGATATAGCTTTGATTCAGTTGTACACCAGAGGCCTGATGCCAAACATATTCCTACAGAATTAGAATATGCAGTACAAAAAAGGGAGCATTAAAAAAGGAAACAACACATACTGACCACTAGCACTTCACAAAAAAAGGCCAATTTCTCTCTCCAAGATCATGTTTTACTACCATGTATGTAGTTGCCTTCACTGAAATAGAGTCATTAAGCAAATAGATGAACAGAGCATTTTCCTCATGCATTTGTCTTCAGAGAATTGTAAAACATTAGGCAACAAAGTATGAAGCTTATCCTCTAATTCAAATGCCACAGAGGAAATCTACAAAGGAAAATCACCTCAATTCAAGAAATGGTAAATAATATTTAAATGAAAAGTGGCTTTAAGATGTGGTTGGTATACTGAGTCAACTTCCAGCAACAACTGTCAGAGGTCACCATCCATGAAAATACTTTTCAGGTATTGCACACCTAGACTGCTTCAACCTGAAAGTGATGAGACAGCAAGCTAAGTCCTGAAGGAACAAGGATGTTTTGCAGACACACCAAAAATTACTTACCAGTTTGTGGTCCAAGCAACTGCACACTGCCACAACTTTAAAATAAAGTAGTAGCACATTCAGGATTGCTGAAAATTTGAGAAGCGGTCTTTCAGTTAAGAATGCCCTCAAATATATAACTAAACTTTTCCATTGAATTTCCCATATCAACCATACTTCCTGATGAAATGCATAATCCTGTTTCAACAGGGCAACCCTGAAATGAGCCCTTGCCTTGAGGCAAAAGTTGCTGTAAAGTTCTATCTCATCTTTACTGAAGACAAAGTGTCTACTAATTCAAAATTATTTGAAATTCAGCCAGTCGAGTGAAGTTTTTTACTGAAACTAAAGAAAAAGTGGAAATGGAATTTTTTTCCTTAGTTAAAAGCAAAATATAGTACAAGGATTTCTTAACTGGTATACTTAAAAAGGGCTAGTCATTAGAAAACAGAGGATCTTGCACCTTACCTTTACAATCACTTTTTTTCCTGCCAAAGTCAATTATACATGAGATTCTAGTTAATTTTACACTGAAAGCTTCCCCCATAGTCGAGTTAAAACAAAAAATCATACAAGGACTGACTTCACTGAGCACTTACTGGAGGAAAAACACTCCACGTGGTATTAATTAAAGGCTTACTTTACATCAGCATGGGGAGCCTTTAACCAAAAAAGAAAAGATGAAAGTAGTTTTAAAAAACGAGAGGCTGAATCTTCCTCAGTGCTGAACCAGCATGATATTTATGTTGGGTTAGAAGGATCAAGCAGGCTATAGCTCAGGTCTGAAATGCCAAAATAATAATGAAATAAATCAAAAAGGTCCATATCCTAAGTCTACTTCAAAACTTAAAATGATTTTCTGGGTTTTCTATGAGCTAAACAATGCCTTAGAAATCTTTACAGATGGAGGCAACCATGTCAGGAAGCATGTGAGTCAAAGCACATTAAAGATATGCATGTGTCTCACGGCTGAATTCACTCATTATTTCAACCAAGTCAGTGAGAAAGATAGGCAACTAAGATCATTTATCTATTACTTATTATTATGATACAGACCCATTGATATGCAACGTCATTATTACTTTCCACTCTCTGTAGTAATGGCAGGATTGCCCAGACTGCGGAATCTAAGAGTGTAAAGGAAGCATGGCTCACTTAAGGAAGGAGGAAATATATCCTTCTATATCCTTCTATATAGGTACAAAGTTTTTAATTTAGTACTAAGAAAAATTCTGGCATAAATGACCATCCTTAATTATAAAAGTAGTTAGCAAACAAGAAAGTGAGAAATCTCATCCCAAGACATTAATGGTTCAAGAAGACATAGGATTCAAAGCTATTGCTGATGTGCTACACTTTGACTCAGCCAATAAAGTTGTCAGCAAAGCTAACTTTTATATAATAAAGAAAAGGGAGAAGGCAGCTGGGCTCTGTGAAATGCTTTCTCAGCATCAAGCCAGGTACTGACTGCTAAAGTATTTGATGCTCATTTGATGGATGTAAGGGCAAATTACATGCCAGTAATTCCTGCTGTCATAGTCCTCAAAACCTACCCCAGTACCAGAGACATTCAAGGACAAACATGATGGTTCCTTCTACCAGAAAATATGGAGGGAAAAGATCAGTCAATAAATTCCTGGATCTGCAAGCCTCAGCTGAATTCCTTCCTTTACAAAGCCACAGGAAAAGGACTTCAGGATAATGAGAGAAACAAGCCAAGAGGAAGATGGAATATAGCTGCAAACAGGCCTCTGAAAGGAGGAAGGTGAGCAGGGTAGATGAGAAAAGACAGAGCTCTGAAGTGCAAATTACCAGCATGGAGTTTTCTGCTGCAATTTTCTCTTTTTCCTGATCCTAAAACCAGCAAAGGCCCCATTCACAGCGGTGAGATTACCTTGTATTGGTCATAAGATCTTACAGCCCAAGAACTGACATCCAGCTGCAGTCGCTTTTTGATGGCATGGAGAGACAACCATATGGTAAGCCGCTAATACAGAAATCTCATCTTTTTCTAAGTCATGAAATAGCAGTCCAGGGAATCTAGGGAATTCACATGCATATGACTATTCTGAGCACACATGATCAAGTGAAATTCCCTGATCTCAGAGGAACACTTTGCAAAGACAACTTTCTTTTTAAAATAATCCTGATGACACAGAAACAACTGTTTAAACTTCCCAAACCTTTAAGAATGAGATCTAACAATAAGAATTTGAGGCATTTCAGAGTAAGAATTTCAAAAACCTCTTAATTTAGAGAACAGCCAAGGCAAGAGGCTGAAATGGGAAGAATGGTGAATTCCTTCCCATGGCAAATATCTAATAACTGTATGGCAGAGAGAGCTTTCCTGCAAAATTAAATGTAGCTTCACCTTTATGAGGTAAGATGTAACATGTGGGGACTTATTTTTTTAGCTGAGGGAAGGAAATGAGAATTTCTAGCTTTAAACAGAAGCGACTTAGCTTTATTAAAACAGTGGGGTAACCATTAAGGATCTCAGCACAGAAAGCTCATCTTCCTGTTTTAAAACCAGCAAAATTTCATTTCCTTCCTTGGCAAAGTTTTGATGTATTTTACATTAACTGCAATGGATAACAGACACCTCCATCAGAATGTCTCTTCATTCTGTTCTTCACCCAAAATTTTAATCACAGAATAAGCTGAGTTGGAACACACCCACAAGGATCATCAAGTCCAATTCCCGGCCCCGCACAGGACCATTCCCAAGAGTCACACCATGTGCCCAAGAGCATTGCCTAAACACTTCTTAAGTCAGGCTTGGTGCTGTGACCGCTTCCGTGGGGAGCCTGTTCCAGTGCGCAACCACCCTCTGGGGGAAGAACTTTTTCCTGGTATCCAACCTTAACCTCCCCCTGACACAACTTCAGGCCATTCCCTCGGGTCCTGTCACTGGAAACCACAGAGAAGAGATTGGTACCTGCCCCTCTGCTTCCCCTCACAAGAAAGTTTTAGACTGCCATGCAATCTCCCCTCAGTCTCCTCTCCTCCAGACTGAACAGAGCAAATGACCTCAGCCAGAGGATCCAGGACACAAGGATAGCAAGGGTTTAATAAGGACTGGATTTCCTTTCTCATTAAAATTATGCAAAAGCATGATTCAGTATGGCAGTAAACGCCTTCTGGACAACACAAGAAATTCCAGACGTTTTGGAATGCTCAATAAAGTATTGCAGCTCCACGGCACTTGTCATTGTTGTCCATTCATCTTTCCTGCTGTAAAAGAGTCTATGAGACAATTGAAGAAAAACTGACACAACGAAAAATGGCAGGAGGAAGAAATTTAAGCAAGCTAAAGAACATAGAGAAGAAGGAAAAGCCAAGAAACGGATTTCAGACAAAAAAACATGGATCCCTGTTTAGTGCAGAACTTGGTACTGTTGGTTTAAGTAATAATGGTGTGAACATGCCTAAAAGACAGCTCTTCTCAAGAATCCCAGGTTCAGCCATACCAAGGCTGTGAATGCCAGATAAGATGGACGCTGAAAAATGCTCAGCTCTGCTAAAAGAGAAGCATCTTCAGACAAGTAGTATCAAGACTTTAGGGGTTTATAAGCCTTAATGGTGAAAGCTTATGTGCCTGTAGCCTATAAATATCCAATAACTTAGAGAGGAAGCTGTAGATAGATCCAGTTTTTTAACATGTATACATATTGCCCAAGTTGCATTTCCAAACAAAAGTCCTTTTTTTGGAATGGACTACCAGTCTTCTGCTTCTACATTTATCCAAAAAAGAATGTGACAAAAAGTCGTTAGTAAGCTGAAAATAAGCTGAATTTGACATTTTAATCCATGGGCTTCTTGAGCAAACCTCCAAGGATAACATTTCAGAACTATGAGAGAAAGAAGTTAACTATCCAACTTTCCCAGTTCTTTAGAAATAAGGAGGATTTTGGTCTATCACTCTATTTTCCTGACACAAAGAGCTGTGGTAGCATACATCATATCTTTTTATATTTATATTTCACAGGTATGAATTACTGCTGACAAAACACCAACCAGAATGCTGGAATATTGCACTGTTTGGCCACCATGACAGAAAATAGGGTTTGTAGTTCTAGTTTTTGCAACTTGTAATTCACCCTTCTCTTCTGAAAAACAGTAAGTTGTTTGGAACTATTTCTCTTTTTATATATGATCACTTTAATTTTTTCAAGTTTAAAAATATCAGTCAATGTGTTCAAACAGCAAATGTACTTTATAACAACAACAAAATTTCCAGGAAGCCAAATATCAGTTACTGTAACTTTTGCTTCCTCTTCCTACAGTCTCTGTAATAAACATGTGAAACATGACAGTATTGATTCCTACTCTAGTCTGCAAAAGAATGAAGCATGTTTAACCCATTATGAGTTTCATCTCATTTTCTCATCATTTAAATATATCAGTATGGTCATTTTTATATCAAAGGCCAAAGATATTCAAAGCCTTATGAACAGTTTATGTCTCCCTTCTTTTTAATTTAGGGAAAAACTTGACAGATTAATACTTTTTCAGGCACAGCAATATTACTGCAGTTAATTCTAATTTATGCGGCCCATTTCTGATTTCCCAGTTTAACTGCCATCCCTTGTTCAATCCACTCTTTTTGCTTGTATTCTGCTAAGATGCCAAGATTTCACATGATGGGCATGTTATTTGCATAACAGTGAACATTATATTCATTCCACAGAAATTTCAAGCAAATATATTATATTCCAAATGACTTCTAGAGAAAAGTTATTCTGAATTTGTTAGACTGATTATGTGAAAAAACAAATGACTGATGATTTGAAGATAAAATTCAGTGTGTAAATGTTGTCATCTATGACATTTCACTATGCCAAAATCACAAAGGCCTGCCAGATTTCAGTGCATTCATAATTAGAATCATTACATTGCAATTCAGTTTGTGTTCTTCATAAAGATGACTAGAATGAGTTTTAACATAGCCAAAGCCAGGTAAACCCAACAAGCCTACCTATGCAAGACAGTTGACAGTTCAGATAAAGATTTGTTTTCCTTTTCATAATGCAATTTTAAACCAAAATTGACACCTGAAAGAAAAAATTAAAATACTACAAGGAATTCAGACCTCACAAGAAGCATAAATAACTCAAGAGTAACCTGTATACAACTATTTTTTAAAAATTAGCTTTAACTCATAATTACAGCATCTTCATTTTATGGTACATGAAAGTTAATGGAATAAGTATATTCAAGAAAGCACATGGAAATGGGGAAAAAAATTCAGATGTTTTTAAGAGTTTAAGCAAAACATTCAAGCCCCAAAAAATCTCTGTCAGACAATCGTGATCTATATTAAATATTTTGCCATATAATTAAACACGTATAAGCACAAAAGGTTAGCAAACATAAACATGCTTCCAATGGACAATAAAATCTCTATAGGAACCTTCGACATAGTCTCATACCTGATTTCCTTGCACTGAGGTCTCATCTCTCTTATTTTTTTTATAAATATAATATAGCTAGACTGCAGCATTTCATATAAACTAACGAGGTACAATATGATGTAACAGAAGGACTCCAAAATAATGTTCCAGGATGGAAGGGTTCCCTCAGAGAGCCCCAGTATTTGCACACTGGTTGAAAAAGTATGTCCAACTGTGTATGGCTAGAAACCATACCAAAACCTAGATTCTCAATTCATGCAACCCATCTCAATTTAGCATTTACTCTAGATATCCAACAATACCAGGAAGATAAAAAGAGTATATTTAGGGAGAGGAGAACAGAATACTGTAAGAAAAAAATATGCTCCATTTTATAGAATGTTTTAGCCAAACATTTCTTTCCAATTTATCTTGTGTATAAAATTCAATGTTCTCAACGTTTTAAAAAACAGTCCATGTTAAATCATAACTGCTTTAATCCAAAATATTTTTGAGCAGAGAGACAGTAGCTATTTTAATGCTGGGTTACGATAGACATGACATTATTTCTCTTGCAATAAATTGCAGATTACACTTTTGGAATGCTGTCAAATTATTTCACACCTAGTGATTTTGCTTCATTCAACATCTGATACTTGCATGCATCATTTGGTATTTTTCAGCAGTTCCTGTCTACAACAGAAGCAGGAATCCAACAGCAGAGCAACTTCTCTGTGGAGTCTCCACATTAACAAAATAGAACTGACTTACCATGTTCCACCCTGGGTAGAGGTAGTCTGTCCCAACAAATTCAAAATAGTGAGCAAAACCTTCTTTCAGCCACACATCCTCCCACCAAACTGGAGTTACAAGGTCACCAAACCACTGCAGAAACAAAAAATTCAAATGAACAACTTTAACAACCTTTAGGAAACAATGTTTGCATCAATTTCATTCAGACAAACACACTCTCTAAACATATTAATAAAAACAATAGTATTTACCACCCACTGAAACTCTCTAACTGTATTTTTCTTGTTCTAATTAATTCAGTGTTACAGGATGCACAAGTTAATGAAGTAAAAAATTAGAAAGGAACAAGCAGGGGGAAAAAAGCATTGAGGACAGTATTCACAGTGTCAGCTTCAGTTCTCTGAAGTAGATGCTCACCTAGGTTTAAGAGACTAACATAGACACTGGACAGAAAAAAGGCTTCTAACTCAAGTGATCTGATCCAGTACATGGAAACTTCATGACGTATAGTGTGAATATTGAAAAACACGTATGTGAAAATGGGAACGCATTTTCCACCCCAGACCCAAATTTTAGCATTTCTTTCTCCCCACTGTCTGTCCAATAAGATTTACAATACTACTGATGCTCCTCTCCTTGGCAGGTTTCCTAAAGCAAGCAGCTTTACATGATAATGCCACCTCTCTGTGGGTAGGACTCAGATGCCTAAAAGCAGGTAGTTGATGCCACTTCGAGAACATACTTAGGGAATGTGAGATACCCACGAAGGCCTAGGAAACTTCATACATGACTTCTAGGACATCTGCATCCTTCCCAAGCAGCAGCCAGAAGGAGAGGTATCTGAAACGGCACAGCCCACCTGTGTATGTGCAAAGGAACCCTACCTGAGCTGCCCGTCTTTCCCATTTCCTCCAGATGATTCTTCAACATCCCCACTGACTTCAATCTAATTTAGCAAGAAGGACAGAAATCTCAAGGATAACTAAACTCCATAAACTCCATAAGTACATAAAGATCATCAACTGAAAAGAGGAGAAGGGTCTAACCTGAGGGCAAGGCAAGAACACGACCATTACCTACTCTGCTCACTAAGACCTCAACAGACACAAATCTCATAGTACAGGACAGGTAGGTGTCAGAGGGATTTTACACAGAGCCACGGTGATCATTCAAAGATGGATGAGGACAAGAATTCATAGGAAATCAGATGTCATATATTCGTCTGCTGATGGATGACCCTGCTTAAACCATTATTTAAATGATTTACATGATTGTAATGTGCAACCTGAATAATGCTACACCAGTGGTAAGAACAGAAACATAGAAAGTATTATGAAAACATATTTCACACTCTCTGTAGCCTCTCTTCTGTCAAACAAGTATCAAAACTTTGTTTAATTATCTGCCAGTTTTCTCTTAATATTTACAAAAATTAAATTCATAATCAACAGAGATAATTATGAGGTTTCACGTGTAAGCAAGCTCTAGAAATACACTGAGAGGCAGCAGCAATTAAGTACTCTAGAGGGAGAGGCTCAGGTCAGGGAAAAGGTGATGAATGAACTGATGCTGAACTGCAATGAGAGTGAGGAATGAATGAAAGTGGAGCTGGCCCATAAGCAGTTTGATTTCAGGACAGCTGGCTTGTTTGAAGGCCTTGTCTGGGACCTGAATGAAAGACATCACTTCTGTGCATGTCTTTGTGGAGTGAGAATGACACCACAGAAGGATCAGTGCTGCAACGAGGATTCGTGCTGAAGTGAACACTAGAGCTTCAAAGAACAGGCTAGCAGGCAGAGACCAGGCTGGCAGGAAGATTACCAGATGGCCACATAAGGTTCAGCAAATAGAATTTGAATGAAAAAAATGAAGAAAAATGTGGCAATGAATGTCACTGACAATCAACTTAAAAATTTAGAGAGAAAATATGAGGTTGATAGAAGTCATATTCATACACTATGTGAAGCTAAACTTAATGCACACCCAGTATTCATAACACAGTTGAAGGCTATCAATTAATTAACTCCCTACAGGGCCACTAAGCATAGATCCTGATCCTAAGAACATTGAACTGGAAATACAAAGAAATACTGGAAATATATTCACACAGCTAATGCATTTTCAGCATTTGAAACATTGAAATGACTATAACTTTCATACATCAAGACAAAGGGAAGTTAAATTCATACTAGAGTAGGTTGCTTAAATGATTTCTAATGACTAAACACAACAGCATAGAGTTTGTTTCATGAATTGCAAGAGTGCTACTGAACAAATATTAAACCAGTAGTAAAATAGTCATTTTGAACTATGACTAGTCAAGAGATTTTAAAAAAATAAAGTTTGTAAAGTTCATAATACCTCGTCCTGTAATTTGAATTAATAACATCAATTTATGATTTCACAAAAGAGAATTTCTTTTACTCCTTTGTGAGTTTTCTGGGTTCATTTATTAATGATACAATTAAGATGATTTGTTTAATTATCCACCTAAAGGAAGAAATGTTTTAAAGGCATTAAACCAGCATGTGATATCAGTATGAAAATGTAGGGAATTTGCTTAACTACTTCTGAACAGTATCAGAGAGTATTATGGATGTCAGAGACAGAGCAGTGCCCAGAGGCTGCAAGTAAGAACACCAAAATATCCAGCAGAAAGGTGCTATTATCTTCCTAGGTGTTACATGTCTGAAAGGAAAACTGTAAGTAAAGCATTTAAATTCTTTAAGTAATTATTTATTTATTTGTGTATTTGACTAGAGGCTCTATCTGCCTGGAGTGAAGACCATCACTTCATTTTGAAATGTATCGATCACATAAATTTCTGATCTCCCTCAGGTATTATGTTCAACCTGATATGCAGAAGGTACTTAATTTACAGATACACTGAAAGGACACTCTTTCCTATATGTTTTCTTTACAGATTATAAAAAAAAATGTTGA
>WEIT01018470.1:16753-27008 GCA_013389985.1 Dryoscopus gambensis
TTGATTTTGAAGTTTTTAATTTTCTTTTTGCTTTCATGCCTCTGTAATTCAATCTGTCACACCAAGTTTTGTGCTCAGGTGGGAAAACTATCACAAAAAATCATGATGCATAAATTCAAATGACTCTTTCTTCAAAGGCTGTAGGTGGAACTGATCTATGATATGCAAATAAAACTGATTGCTACCTTAACAAAATTATTTTAATAAATTATGGTAATTATTTCAAGCTATCAAATTAAGCTGGTAAAAATAAATGTGTTTTGACCATCTCATGGTTTGGAGCTTGAAGGACAAGCTTTTATGCCAAAATACTCATATGATCAATTTTTTTTAATTAAATAAATAGAATATTCTGAAAGAACACTCAAGCTGAAATATCAAAAAAATAGCAGCCTACGAAATTACTGAACCAAAACTACCTAACTAACTTTCATGTATCTCTCCTAAAACATGTACCTGGTCAAAATACCTGGTAAAGCACAACAAAGTCAGCTGTGAAAACTGGACATGGAATTCTTTCTTACACAATTTTTACCTGTATTTTAGCAACCACAGAATTTGTCCTTTTGCAATGCCGTCTCTCATTTTCTGTATGTCCTGAGCACTGTGTAATTGGTAATTACAATTTTTAAACAGTCAAATCTAAAGGCAACAATGTGGATTTTTAATATTCATCTGATTTCCCTAATCTTGGAAACAACATTAGCAAAGCAATTGCTGTGTTACTCTACAGGGGCCTCATACAGATCAGTTTAGTACATGCTCAGATATAAATCATAAACCATAAATCTAGAAGTCATGAGTTTAAAGTCAGGGAAATCAGACAATAACACAAGTCTAAAACAAACAAACAAAACAAAACAAAAATAATACAAACAAACAAAAAACAACCACGAAAAAACAACCCAACATATTTTAGAAGAGTTCCATTTCCTCTTCCCTAAAAAAAAAAAAAAAAAGAAAAAAGAAAAAAGTAAAACTGAAGATGTGGACTCTAATTTTGCTTGCACCAGAGAAACTGTGGTTAATTTCTGTTACTCTGTGTGGAAAAATAAGTGAAGGGGAAGAATATTCATGTGTCACCACAGGCTAACAGGTGATAGGATGCACAGCAAAAGACAATGAAAAGTGCAGTGAATAAATAACAAACAGGAGAGGCAAGAGATCCTGGACCCAACCTGGTCTCGGTTCAGTACACTTACAGCTAAGATAGTATTGTTTAGCGTGCCTTGATGGGCTTTCAAGTATGGCAAGATAAAAGTAGCAAAAAGGGCTAAATAAAGGCAATGTGATGCAGGTGCTAGACAGTGTTTTTTAGGTCATATTTTTTGAGTGTCTCTCCCTTTAAACTTTACTTGCAGGTGAACAATCCATATTTTGTGTGACTCAATTCTACATCCAAAAAGTAGAAATAACAGTTCTTTAACTCGAATATTTTCTATCTTGTCTATTTATCCAGTGGAGCAGCTGAGCAAAGACCTAATCTGCATGGCAGTGAAACAGCAACAGCAGCAAGAGGAATAGAGGAAGTTACTTTTAATTAAGCAAACAGCACTGGAAGTAATATTAACATGGACATCAAGTAAACCTCCTCATCTGCAATTTTAAGGTCACTTAAATGCACTTTATGATATTTCTACCCTAAAATAAATTCTGCTATACTTTTTGCCCACTTCATGGCTATCTAAAATTCCCAGAACAATGTAAAAAGGCCTCAGTTTCTATAAGAATCAAATAAACAAACTTGGCCAGTTACTGATATGACAATTGCCCACATCTGAAGTACGAATTGCTCTGGAAGCAGAGGAAATTATGAAAGCAGTGCAAAGAATAACTGGAAGTAATGGAACAACTTCAGAAAAACCAAGACTTAAGCTGAACACTTGGAAAAAGTCACTTACTATCAGATTTAATCAAACGGGTTTAAGGGAAGCCATATAACCCTGTAACCAGGAGCACTGAACCTGGCACTACAAACACAACACACGGAAAAATCTAATACTCACAGGAGCTGGGACTTGATGACCTAATGTATGTTTTCCACAAATTATTCCTAAGGCACTGTAATTTTTCTAGCTGAACTGTGTACTATTCTATTGTACTGCACAGTGAAGAGCTTATAGCAAAATCAGATGATAGTATCAAGATAAAACTAGCAGTAACTAAATAAAAATTCCATGTTTTAGTTGAGGACTTTATATTCATCGGCCAATTTAATGTGAAACACGAACATGAACCAAACATTATTTTCAGGTTCATCTGCCAGAACGCCATTACAATGGCTCCCTTTTACACGGCACTTTTATTTGCAGAAAGTGTTAAGCATTTGCATTGCCTTTAAAGAATACTGTGTAAAGTCACAGATGTAATCCATGGTGATTACACAGTAGGATTTCATTCATTTTAACCTGAAGGCTATGATTATGCCTCTTACGAGTGTAAGAAAGCATTTCCTGCCCCTGTAGCAAATTTCTTCAATAACATTTGCATTCAATTCAATATTACTAACACTTGTAATGTGTTTAGTTTGAGATAAGAAGATGGGAAAAATGTAAAATAAATTGTAATATGGGTTTATTATTTTAAGTTTTCTTATTGACACAATACTTTCTGTACACATAAAGACTCGCTTAACCACCATTAGTGAACAGAAAGGGTCAATATCAAATTGCAAAAAAAAGTGAAAAGAAAAAGGAAATGGAAGTATGCGTATATATGACAGAAGAAAAAGCCTAGTACCAAACTGACTTCAGCCAAAATATTTTTTTACATGAACATGAAATTTGGCATGAATCTGCTATCAACAGGTTTATTCTACATACCAGAAACAAATACCCTGACGCACAAACACACAGAATATAACGCTACAGAAGACAGAGAAGCTGTTCATTGCTACCAGTTTTCTCTTCTATCCCTATTTTGAGTCTTCACAGTTTCTGTGTTGTAGGGATGTGCCTTACAGACCTCCATGTTATATGGATTCCAGTCAGAACAGAAATCACAACCATCCATGTGTACAATACAAATTCATTTTCAGTTCCGAAAAAGAGCGCCTGGTTTCTTGACATTAAGACCAAATACGTGAACACCTTTAATACCTGATGACATAGCTCATGTACAATGACCATGGTGACATCCAGTAGGTATAAAATAGAAGAAATGCTTGGATCTAGCAGTATCCTTTGCTCCACGAAAACACTCAGTCCCCAGTTTTCCATAGCAGCATATGGATGCTTAGGCACAGCTAACAGATCTAGAAACAGAAAAAATATATGTTAACTCCTTGTGGGAGCTACTGTGCTGAGGAGCTGTTGTAAGAAGGACCATAAATCATCACTAAAAGCATTTTGAATAACATATATGGAAAAAAAAAACAACTAAAATGCTCTCTAGTAATATTTCTTATGAAACATTAATAAAATTATCCTACACCACTATCTGCTCACAAATTATTACCATGTTATTGATGTAATAACAGGACTTAGTATTTCTAATGAAGCTTTCTATACAGAATCCAGCTTATTTACAACACCTGGTTGATTTACTTCTGGGTTTGATACTGCTTCTCATGTTTACTTTATCATATATGCACAGTAACGCAGACTTTTACCACAAGTATTTTTTATCTTTTCATTAAAGCAACTCCTTTATGAACATCTAACACATCAAACGGTATGTAATGACTGACATCAAGGGGTGCACTGAAGAAATACTGTTTTATAACATCAAGAAAAATGGCAAACTGGTCAGAATCCCCAGTTCTCACTAAACAAGGCACCTTCCAGTGTGCACTGTTGCTAGCACACATCCTCTGGGAGCAAGACTGCTGAGAGCCACCTCTCAGCCCTGCTGGCTGGAACAATGGAATCATGCACAACCTCAGGAGCATTACCTCAGTTTTGTATTCAGTAAGTGAGAAAATATTAGGAACAAGATGGGATGGTCCTTCATCAAGCAAAAAAAAAAAAAAATCATCAAGGAATCTCTCTCAGTGGCACGAGGTTGAACAAGACAATACCACAATACAGGTCTTAGAAAAATCTTACTGAAGAAGACTGAAAAGGAACTAAATTGACTACCAGTCTGGAAGAAATCTAAAATTACAGTAAATTTCCATAGGAAATGAACCAATACACAATGCTGCTTCATGGCAAAAAACATCTCAAAGAGCCCAGAAACAACTTGTTTGTCTATTAGAAGCCCAGAGCAACCCATGTACAAATCAGACAGAATTTTGGAAGCTACAATGTCACATCAGCATGGTGCTCCCTCCAGTGAAACTAATTAGCCTGACTTCTCAACTAATTAGCCTGGCTGCCACACTCCTCTCTCATTTGCCTCTACTACTTCTGCTTCCAAAATAAGTTCATTAGCAGTTATCACAAGTCTATCTAGGTGGTCCTTCACTGGGAGACTTCCTAACATGAAAAAGAGAAATACTGACCTAATTATTCTAAATAATACTCTAAATTGTATTACAGCACTGACACCTCTCCTAGGTTTGTCTGTTTGGGCTTGCCAATGCATGTGCAGGAATTGGCTTGGAGAACAAATAGACTTCAGGAGGTCTACTCCAAGATTCATAGGAAGTTGCCACTGAAATATTGGGAAATGAGAATTTGGTTATATTCTGGCATTCCTAAAAAGGGCCTGCTTCAAGCAGCATAAAAATACCAGCCTTCTAGTGGAAGCAAGGCAAGTCTAGGAGTGTCCTGGTTTGACAGGAAGTAAGTTATAGTCAAACCAGTCAGTGGTCAGAGAGAATATTGACAGCTGGTATGACCACTGAAGAGATTTGTCACCTCTGAGAACATAGGGAGATAAAGGAGAGAAGCCCAGAGGAACTTCCTTTTGTGTTCCGGCTGTTGAAGGGAGCAGAGCTCCTCCCCCACCCAGCCTGAGGCCTGAAGCCTGGGCCTGGGCCTGGGCCTGGGTGGGGGGGGGCAGCCATGCGGCCTGAAGCCATGCGGCCTGAGGAGAGAGGTAGGCCGGAGCCCGGAGAGAGAGAGAGAGATGGAAGGGAATGGAACTGAGCCAGCTTCTGCAGGATGGAAGGGTGGAGAGACGAGGAGATGGTTCTCTACCCACCCCCCCTCCCCAGAGAGAGAGACGGTGTCTGTGCTGGCCGAGTGGAGCGGGGGAGGTTCCCGGTGTGGGAGTCCTGGAGTTCCTGTGTGTGTCCCGACAGCAGTAGAGACTTTTTTTTAACCCTTCCTTGAGAAGAGAAAGCTTTATGAAACATTAATTCTCCTGAGCAGTGTTTGGAGTGAGAAGAGAGACAGCCTGGAATCCTGTGACGTTAGAGAAATTGATGGGAAGANAATGGGGGGGACTGTTGTCCCAAAAAAGGAGCTTCTGGTACTTGGCAAAGCATCGTTGAATCCTGAGGGCAGTTTCGGTCCATGGATGGTGGTGAGAGCACCAGACATGGAAGGACACTATGGTTTGCAAGAGAGACTCCTCTCTTCTTTGATGGACTGAGACTTGATTATTTGAGTATTGTTAACTGATAAGGAAATCCGAGGTTTTGTCTGATTGAAGGGAAGGGTGGAAGTTGGGAGAAGGAGGAATGTTTCAGAGAGTTTTCATTCTGTTCCCTGTGTGTTTCTTTCCTCTAGTGTAAATTAATAAAATTTCTTTTTCCTTATTTCTAAGTCTGAGCCTGCTCTGCTCTGTTCCTGATCACATCTCACAACCATTATTAATAAAAAAATATTTTCATGGGGCACTGGCATTGTGTCCAGTGTCTAACCATGACAAGGAGCTACTTCCAAATACATGCAGAAAATATCCAAACCACAAACACAGACACACTTCAAATGCTAAATAATAAATATTTTATAGAAAAGCAGACATTAGAACATGAGCCTAATTAAAGAAAATAAAATAAAAATCCAAAACATGGTGCTCAAGATTAGACATGTGAGTAAATTCAAAACTATGTGCTTTCCTTTTCTTCTTCAGTTGAAGCTTGAACTGTACAATTTTTTTTTAATAACTGCAGTTTGCTATAAATTACATGCAAAATGAAAAACTCCTGTCTGCTATACAAAGAAGGAATAGGGATGGAAAAAAAAAAGACACAAACATTACTAGGTGGAATCACTGAAGTTAACGGCCAGTCTTCATTAACATTAAACAGGGATCTCTCCCATACTCAACTCTGTAAAGAAAGCTGTAACTTCTCCTACACCAATTAAACTTTCCTCCAAAAAGTGTCTTCAGAAGATGCATACTGTTCTTATTTACCCCAATTAAGTTTTCAGCATTTCCCTTGAAACACAGAACAGAACTAGCACAAAAGTAAAACCAGGTCCCTACTTTTCACTGATCCTTTCATCTCTTTATTCTCCTTTGGGTTCATTTGTAGTTTTTGGTCTTTCTTTCCAGTCAAAATGGATAGATTTTGTCAGTGTCAATCAGTAATAAACTGGATAACTCTTGTGGAACTGGGAAACAAGGGTGAGGTCTCACACTAAACACATTTACAGTCTAATTATAGACTGTCTTTCACTATTTGTGTCATTGGTATTGCTTTGCTGGTTTAGACCGATACTTTATAGCGTTGACCGCACCAATAAAACCTTCCAATCTGATGGACAGATAACTGCCTTGCAGGTAGGCAACACAGAGGGATATTTTAAATCACTTTCATCCAACACAGCCCCACTGCTCTGCAAGCATGAAAAGCCCTTTCATGCACTGGCTACTGCTGAAAGGGCTTTACTGAAGAAAGAAAACAAAACGTATTAGATAACCCTGTCAGTTTCCAGAATGCTAATCCCTGCAGGTGACATGAGCACACTACTGTTTTCTAGTACAGGGTCTAATATACTACACTTGAATGCCAAAGAACAGACTTTCTTAATCTCCACTGACTGACAAAATGGTCTCTGAAAATACTCATCATCACAAGATTTTTTGCTTCTTATTTTCCACATCTAAATCTGAATATCCAAGTCTCAATGTTAATTTTTCAGTGGCTGGTCTTTGATTGCTTCAAAAATTTCTACCACCTTTAAATAAAATTCCAAACACGTCTAGTTTTGTGGTAAAAGACACAATAATCTATATCTTTCTCTGGGGAGTCATAAACATTTGATTTCAGAGGAACAATGTGTGATGTTCAAGTCTCAACATGAGAATTTGTATTTCCCTTTTTATCCCGCCATTAGGGCCCTGAGCAAGGTATCCTGTGATCCTGGAGGTGACATCTGTTAAGGTTTTAGTGTCATTTTTAAGGAGTAAGGTACAAAAGGAGGAGTGATGATGCACATTTTGATGGAAGTATCATTCACACATATTACTGCACAAAAGTGTTCTGCACTAACTGGAAAATGGGAACTACTGAATATATAACAGCTTGTGTACATGCTGCATCCAGTCACTCTGCACACTATTTAATTAAATTCTTTGTAAAGCACTTGAGAATGTTTGATTATGTGGATATTGCTGGGGAAATAGAAATGTGTGTTATTGCTTGCAGAGAATAATATCCTCATGCGTCATAAAACTGTTACTTGATATTTCCTGATACAGCAGTGCAGAGTCCTGTGTAGTGCTGGAATAATAGAGGGTTTCCACCTCCTGGCCTTCACAGAGACTAAATTCATGACCAGCAAGTAAAAATTATATGGCTAAAATAAAATCACAAGACAAAAATGTGTTGAAGCTTCACACTAACATGCTATACTGGTACAATTATTTGAATACAAGGATAGCATTTGGGGTTTTAAAAAGTCTATTTCTCTGTGAACTTCATGAAAAAAAATTAAGTTGCAAAAATTTAACATAGCTCAACAGCTTGTTTTATTTCCAAACATTTAATTAAGGCATCATAACTATGTGAGCTTACATCAAAATATAATCGTCTGACATTATTAGCAAGTTATCATCACAGTGCAAAATAGAAATTAACAATTTCACACCTAAGCTGGTCACAAAGCAAATACACATTTGATGGAGTTTTTTATCTATGAACTTAGTATCTATGCAATTTGCACAAATGATACTGTTTTTCAATCTTTGCCACTCAGTCATGGTATCTTCTAGGTTCTGTTAAAAATCATTATATTCCCCAAAGCACACAACTGGGAACATCACTCTTACTTTAATGAGAGCAAGGTTAGAACAGAATAGGATTAAATGCAAAATGATCCAATTCTCTCATGCAGAATACCATGAATTTGTGGGGCCTTTTCCCTTCCTTTATCATCCTACTCTTCTGCAAACATCAAAGCACCTTCTTCATCACTGTGATTCCACTATATTTAACCACCCTGCTATGAAGCTGGACAAGGACATGGGTATAACAGGCACACATCCCTACTATACACATAAATATGAGTGTGTGTAGAAACACAGAGAGACATCCACATCCACATTTACTAACATCACGTACTGCAATCTTATTTGTTTTAGCTGCTGGTTGTAATGTAACCAAGGGCTAGATACCCTAGAACATATGACAGTATTACGTTTTCTAATACTTATGGTGGAAGTTAAAAAGCACCTGCTAAGGGGAAAAAGAATAACTAGATATACGAATTATTTCTGCAAATCTTCTGTTAGCATACATGAGAAGTCTCCCAAATAAGTATCTGAGACCCCTGAAACACTGCAAGTTGTAAATGAGAACACAGTGAGAAACAAGAATTTTCTGTCAAGTATCTTTACACATATATTTTCCTTAATAAACCCAGGAGGCATGCAGGGATAAACTGTTCACTCCATGAACTCCATGTTTTTCCCTTATAATCCCTACTTTTATTACAAAAATGACACTACAAAAATAATTTGAATTTATCTATGTGCCTCTCACAATGTTATTTTCATTCATTTCTTTAGAGGCTTTCTTCAGGATTTTGGTGCAGGTATCTTGCTCCCACAATTTCCACTTTTTTGACAACAAATTCAGAGGAAGCATGGACTAGTGTCAGTTTATTTAAGTCATGCCATAAGTATGGTTTTTTCCCTTTCCTAGTACTGCAGAATGCAATCAATAGCTTTATTAAATCTCTCTAAAGGCCTTGTGCAATTTCCTAAATGAATGATACTGTACAAATAGAAAAAAACAAAAAGAACTATTTACCAGAAGGGTTTATATTTCTGCCTCTCAGATTCCTTAATCAAAGTAATTTGTTTTACTAAGTAGAAGATGCTTTTCTATAGCACAATACTATTTCATGATTTACGCAGATTTTAAGGAACAAGCCAAATACAAAAAGTGACAGCTCTCATTAAAAAACATGAAGTCAAACAGTAGTTATTGTAAGAAGTACCCAAATTTTCTCCTGATAAAGAACTACTGATAATGGTACTTATAAGAAATATATAAATTAGCTACTGATTTTTTTTTCCTGCACTGTTTGATTAGTATGTGTCAGAGAAGTTTGTTCTGGAAAATCAAGTAACTTCTCTGTATACTTTCATGCCCTTAAAAAGATTGGGGGGGGAGGGAGGAGGCAGGCAACGGAATGACACATTGGGATGACACCAAAAAAACCCAAACATGCCAGGGTTGGTAAAAGCTCTCTCAAGCCCATGGTTTCCTTGAAACACTTTGAGACACCCGATTTTCAGAAAATACTAAGTGCATGTTTCCTGAAAACTAAATCAATTCAGTACTTCACTTTTGGCAGTTAGGACCTTAATACCCTAAATTAGCTGTCTTTAAACTTAACAGTATTCTTCTGTTTTATCTCAGTACATGTAAAGTATTCAAGCACACAGAAGCTGCAAATAACCTGGATGACACCCCCACAGGAAATCTTTGATTAATGTTTCTGTTCAGCTTATTCTGGCACCCATCAGTTTTTATCTCTAGGACTACACCACCACTACCCTTCTGTAAGCTTGGCACTTAACAACCCACACAGACGTTGGCCTGCAGAGTTAATGCAAAGGTCTAAAATTGTTTGCCGTTATTTCGGTCAAATCAAATGGCTTGTTGCAGACCCTGAGGAGAAATCACTTCCACACAACAGTTTATTGCTGGGTTTTTTATTGCTTCTTATTGCTGTACAAAGTATTACTTAACATTAACTGACATAAACAATGGATGAATTCGCAGAGTGTTTGATACATATAGCAGATGTTTAATGCAATGTGAATATTAAAGGATCCAAGAGGGGCAAAAAAAGTGGGAGAGAAAGCTGGGGAGGGTAAGGAGAGAGAATATGCAGAAACACAGAAAGAAAAACTTTGTTATGTTCTCAAGCAACTGAGCCTTGACACTGGGTGATAGCTAGTTTAT
>WEIT01018474.1:8158-22589 GCA_013389985.1 Dryoscopus gambensis
TATTTAAAATCAAAGTACATAATTCACAAAAAACATACCAGATGGAATATATTAACCAAAGATGTTCCTTGAACAGGTTGAAAACCAAAAAATTATTAGCATCAAAATCTGTGTTTACTTTAGTGTAACAGGTTGTTGAAGCAGGAGAGAAGGGTCTGTAGGATCATATAGGATAAGGTTAGACTGAATCTGTTCAGAAAAAATCATAATATATGAAGAGTGTAAGTCATTCAGGTCACAAAACACAATGAGGGAAGCAAGAAAGGGTAAATATTCTGAGAGTGCATAGTGTTTGGAAGGTCTTGGGGTTTAGATATCTGTGATTTAATATCCTCACTGGGCTATAGGTTGCTTCTGAGGTGAATTTCTCTACCTATGTTTGACCGAAAAATGGAAATGGGAGGAGCAAATGGCATGTTGGCCATGTTTTTCTCATCCATGGAGAGCACATAATTTTTATTGCTGACTTCCTCCAATTTCTTTCTTTTATTTCTCTAGCTGACACATTTAGAGCAGGTTTTTTGTTAATTCTTTAATTTTTAATTTTAACCAAAATTAGCAAGTTATAAAAAGGAAATATTAAATATTCTTATTCAACAACTTTCTCTGAAGTTTTTCTTCCATCTCTAGTCTCTTTCCCATTCCTCCAGCACATGCATCTCCTACACATGTAGAGGATGTTATGATTCAGAAAAGCAGTTTTTTAAAACCAAACTGAGAGGAAACTGCCCACAGTTTGGTGTAACTTTATTAGAATTTCAGTTTGAACATAATTAAATGCCAAATATGGAGAAGCAGCCATTGTAACTGGCACTGAATTCATGAAGGTGTTGCGTATAGCTGTGCCCATCTTTATTTCCTGTGACCTATGATGTGGATAAACAGGATGTGTAGAAATCAGCACAATCAAGGAAGAGAAAGAAAGTTAGCCTCTTGTGAATTTGCTTTCTCCTGACAGCAGAGATTATATTTGTAACATAGCAAGTAGCATAGCACTTAGTAGTAATAAACCGCTTGAAGATCTAGTAAACTGGGGAGAAGCAAAATATTCAAAAAGAAATCTGTACCTGGATTTTCTAACTTAAGGAATGTAAGGATTTTTTTTCAAGTATTTGAAAGATAAAAGGGATATTAATAGTGAAATTGTAGCTGAGAGTGGACTGAAGTTCACTTATTAGAAATGGCTCCAAGAACAGAAACACACTTTATATGTATCATTGAAAGAAAGACAGAAGAGGTAATTTTCTTACGGCGATGAATAAACTTCCCATTACGAGAGAAAACAAGAAGAAAGGTGAATACTACTTAACACTGTAAATATGCTGAGAAGTTCACTGGTGGGATCCTTTAATAAACTGGACCCCCCAAAAGAATGTAAAATGTAATAAGGCTGAGTGTGAAGTATTTTAAAGTTGCACATGGATTAGGATGTGTTTTGGGAAACCGTGAATTTGAAAAAGACATCCATCACAGATAAAATTTAGTAGCTAGGAGATGACAATGTATTATTATAGCTAAAATGCCATCCTAGACGACCTGCTAGTCTAGGTCTGTGTCCAGAACAGCTAAATCAAAACAAATTAAAACAAAATTTTACGGTAAGGGATTTTTACATTACTATGTAAATGATATTTACGGATTCACCTGGTTTTCTGGTTTGATTTCCACAAAATTGTATCATAATTAAATGTCCAAAGTAACTTGATTTTGGGTAAAAACATATTATATTAAAATGATACAGGACAAAAAAAAGAACATCAGAAAAACATAGCACTATTTAAATCTCAATATTTTAAGCTGTTCTTTTGATTTTAGTTAATGCACCAAATGCGATGTGTTTTCTGTTCTCATTCAGCTAAGTTAGTCTTAATTTTGCTAGTAGCAAAAATTTAAACTTGTTTTAAATGAAGACATCACAAAGATTTCTTTTCCTCCCCAAAATGTTAAATGGAACACAGAAGAGAAAATGAACCTTTGCATAATAATATTCTATTAATTTGAATTTAATAATATGTGCTCAATCAAGTCTTCAGAGTGATAAATAACCAATTAGAAATGCTATGCTGCTTTTGCTTCTTGTGCTACCTGTGATTTGCAAGCTTAATAAAACAGGATGTAATTATATTGACTATCCATGGATTTTTGGATAGCTGGCAGCTGAGGAAGTTTAAAACAACAGGGTTTCCAGCGCTTGGAGAGCATCACTGTCTCTGCATGTAGATTCAATGGTGCACAGGTAATTTCTTCTGCAGACTAGAAGAATTGTCACTAATTTTGAGCAATTTTGCTTCAGTGTGTTTTGTATTTGGTGCATTTGGGTCAAATCCATATTCAGGTACAGCAGTAACTGGATGAGAATTTAGGAGAATTATGAAGAAGCATATACCATCTCTGTTCTTGGGGCACAGCTTGTAGCCCTAGCAATATTTTCATGGTGCTAACTAGGGGTGTAGGCCAGCATTATGGGGCATGTTTTGGGCCAGGCACCAAAGTCATGGGTTGTGCTTCACAGCTGAAGCCTCTGAAGTGCTGGAAAGAGCTGTGTCGTACGTGGAGCTGGGGGTCAGGCTGTGGGTCAGCATGTGAGTCACATGGTGTGTCCTGCCCCGCAGCTGGAGCGGCTTGGGTGCATCCTACATACATCTCTAGGGACCTCACTGTGGTTCTGAGCACCTCACTGTGGGTCTGCTGACCATCCTGTGACCCCCAAGTGCTGTCCCTGAGAATATCTGGACCACCCGAAGGATAAGGGCCATCATCATCTCCAGACCCTCTTGGGGATCTGGGGCTCCCCACGGGTCTGAGTATCTCTTTTTAGGGTTGGGGCCCGGCATATGACCCACTGGGTGTCTGGGATCCTGAAGTGCTGCCCCACAGAAGACCTGGACCACTGGAGGAGTGAGGACCAGCATTACCTAGCTCCAGAGTCCTCACTTTGGGGGTGCTGGGGGGTTTCTATGAGTTTAAGCACTCTGCTATGGGTCTGGGATCCCCCTGTGTCCCCCAGGGGCTGTCCCACAGAATATATGGCAGGGAAAGGTGGGATTTAGGTATTGGTAAATAGGAATTTGGGTGAAAAAGTGGGATTTTGCAGGAAAATGAGGCATTTTGTGGTAAAAAGGGGAGTTTTCGGAGGGAAAAAGAAGGCCTATGGGAAAAAAAAAAGGGTGGTTTGTAGGAAAAAAATCATATTTTACAGCAAAGATTTGGATCTGGAGTGAAAAAAGGGGAGCTAGAAAGTTTTGACAAAAGTATTTTGCATTAAAATAGGGGGGCTATTGAGGTTCCTGAGAGGGGGGTGAGGGAAGAGAAGAGAAAGGAAGGCTTGGGGAGACTCATGGAGAGGTTGTGCAGGTAACACCTGTACAAAATTGAGCTACAAAGGGGCACAACACTGGTGGGGTTTTTGGGGACACTCAAGTCCCCCGTGCAGCTTCCATTGGCAGTACCCATGCATTGTTCTTCCAGAAGTGACTTAATCTTGCAGATTTTATCCACGGCTGCGGGAACAGGGGGAAAATGGGGAAAAGAGAGGGATCATGGCTCTTCTACTTAGTGCCCAGTCCATCTTGAAGCTTGTGAAAAAGCGATACATGCAATAGTGTGCTCTGGCAGCCAGGAAGGCCAACTGTGTCCTGGGGTGCATCAGGCCCAGCATTGCCAGCAGAGCGAAGGAGGTGTCTCACTCTGCTCTGCACTTGTGCCACTTCACCTCAAGTGCTGGAGACAGTTTTGGGCACTGCAATGTATTAAGTAAATCAAACTCTTAGGATGTGTTCAGAGTATGGAGACCAAGATGATGGAAGATCTCAAGTACAGGACCAAAGGGAATGGCATGAAGGTGTGTCAGCATGGTTTAAGTTGGGTATCAGGAAGAAGTTTTTGACCCAGAGTGGTTGGACACTGGAACAGGTTCCCCAAAGAAAATGCTGCAAGCCTGACAGAGTTTAAGAAGTGTTTGGGCAATTTTCTCAGGCCCATGGTGTGATTCTTGGGGTGTCCTGTGCAGGCCCAGGGGTGATACGTCCCGTCAAAATCCAGGTACTCTATGACTTCTTTGGCCTCTCCATGCACATACCTGGTCTCCCCAAGCAGGGGCCAGGGTTCTTTATTTGATAACTTTTCCACGCACATGTACCTCAGATGTTTCCCAGGACAAAAAGGTAAGTTACTGACATGAATGCAGCCTGAGATGCCTATAAAAGACTACCATAAGTACCTTACTTGTAATTGAAAAAGATTTACTTCAGAAATATTAGGAGAGACGTATGTCTCAGGAGAACACTTTCTTTGTGTACCACAAGAAGGATTCTTCAAAATCTCACACCCTAGATGTATGTGCATTAAAAGAGAGGAAGAAAAAATTGTATTATGTAAAAATCACATAGCATATTTTAAAATACCATCACATGTGGCTTGGAATATGTTTATACATCACTGTGTTTTGTGATTCCAATAAACCATGATCTCCCAGGACTAGAAGTAGTTATTTTTGACAGGTGATATTCGCATATTTCATCATATCATAAGTTTTGTGGGTTGCAAATCAATTAGATTTAGCAGCTGTATCTAGTCTAATGTGATTAATGACCATTTTAACTATAATGTTCACATAATGGGTAATGAAATATGCATTTGGATGTTTTTGGTATAAAGAAGAAACTGGTTTGGTGGGAAGATGAAATTTGTTTTTAATAAAGGCTGTCAAATCCTTGAGGAGTTCCCTAGCTCAGCAAAATTTGTTTGCAAATTAAGTGCATTGAGCATTTTAAACAGAATGACTTTTCTGTTTTACAGGCAATTAATACTGCTTTCTCAAAGAGTACTCACTGCAATAGATTAAAAGTGCACTTCCTGGCTTAAAATATTTTAATCATTAGAAAATTATCTTCTAAATATTCTACCCAATCTCTAGACTTTTTAATTACTGCATGAACACACGAATTGCTGCCAGATACTCACTAGCTACATATAGGTAAAATAATGTCTGTGAATACATGCCAAATGGCATACACTGCTTTTCATTATGCCTGAACTAGCAGCTTACTCTGACTGTTCTTGTGCACAAAGCTTTTGCTGTCCCTATTAAACTGTCTTTATCTCAGCCATGAGGTTTCAATGCTTTTACGTTTGTGACTCCCTCCCCACACCAAGGGGAGTCATCCCTCAGCTGTGGGTGCCGAGCTGCCAGCAGAGGTCAACCCACCACACTGTCCCACTATGAGCTCAGCATGTAGCTGCAAAGTAGCTGAAGTCTTGAGGTGGCTAATACTCTACAGAAATTATTAATTACCTGCACACAGCAGTAAAAGAAATCAAGGTAAGGTAGATTTAGATTTCAGAAAGTTAATTCCCACAGAAAAGAAGTCCCAATACCATGGGTCATTTACCACTGAACAAATAGATGCATTTCTGTGCATCTCATATCAGCTTTCTTCTCTCAGTTAGCAGGAATTACTACACTGTATGAATCTTTACTTTTAGTAACAAAATTATTTATAGTGTGACCTCATAATATTTCTAAGTGATACACTTCACAGTGAAAGGTAAACAGAAATTGCCCTCTGTCAGAAGAATTTTCATAGAAAAACAAATATACACTAAAATCCATGTGATCTTAAGGAACATTTTCAGCAGAACTGGTTGCATTTTACCCCTCAAGACAGTAATTGAAAACAAGGTAAATTTATTTTTGTTTTCTAGAAAATGTTAGTATTTTGGCTTTCTGCTGTAGTTTCCATCTAAAACTTATGCAAAACTGTAACTTGACTTTTTAGTGAATTATGAGTTTCTGGATATTTTGCAGCAATGCTGGGTTAGTCTATTAAGTAGGAATAGCCTGATTAGACATCTGTTCCTTTATCAGCAGTTTTCACCTTTTCTGTGGAATTGATACACTTTCTGTTCTTTGCTGTTCTAATTAGAATTATATTTACTTGCCACAAAATCACTTAGCCTTTGAACAATACAGCTTTATACCAATATTTCTTTTCCATCACATATTTTGCTTTACAAATGCTTTAATATTAAAATTGAAGAATATTCATCTGGTTTCTCTATGAAGAAGAAAGCAAGAAACAACATACTGATTTGAGTACAAAATTCATGAGTCAACAGCAGTTAGTAACATAAGTATGGCTGGAGAAGTGAGAGTTTGATTAGACAAACTGGTTTTGGTACAGCAAATTCTGCTGACAGAAAAAATTCTGAAAAGATATTACATAATTGTGGAAGACCTGGTAGCATTTCTGCATTCTCTTGAGATTTTGCAAATGTATGAAAGTTAACACCTTTTGAAAGCATTTTCTACACTGAGTTGCTGCCTAAAGTGGAAAATGAATGGAAAATATCAACCAGAGCTGTCCAACTGGTTCTCTGAAGAAAAACATGCCAAAAAGTGTTGAAACATGCTGGTGGACATTTTTTTCAAAGAGCTGTAGGTGCAAAATAGAGGTGCAGAATCTGAAATGTCAGATGAAAGCTGCATCTTCTATTCTGTTCAGAAAGATCTTCTGGTGCTTGGGTGAACTTTGCTATGCACGTATTCACATTTGTCCTGGGTCTGAGATCAGTGAGCTCTTTCTCTCACCATGCAATTGAATACCTCATAGGAACTACACAGGATTTTTTTTGGTTTTTTAAGAACTACCTACTTCAAACTGTAAGCTGAAGAATATACAAACCAGAATTATGGTGAAACTGTGAGAAAAGAAGAAGTCTTTAATCTTTATCTGCAGATAAGGGATCTGAAATTTTGTGTGACTGGACAAGACTGGTAATTATTGCCAAAAGAAAAAAAATGGTGTAGAAGATAGAATAAATAAAAGTTTCATAACACAGAATGGGAAAAGAATTAGAGTGATAGGAGCAGCTGTACACTGAGGTTATGGAATGATTCAGGAAGTGCAGTTGAAGGTGGAAAGCAAATGAGAACAAAAAGGGTTGTGTGAAAGAGTCAGCAGGATGACAAACTTCAGATGTGAAGGAGAAGGAAGGGAACTGAATCTGCTGTGCAGGTAGTGGAACTGCAAATGCAGGGTATGGGGAGAGCTGAACATTAAAAAAGGAGTGTTTTAGATGAGGCAGTTGAAATGAAATGTTTCAGAAGTTTTTCTGAGACAAACAAAAAACCAGGTTTCCAAAGGTGAAGACACGTTAACAGAAACCAAAAAGGGGTGCAATGAAAAAGTATTGAAAGGGAGAAACAGAAAAGAGTTTAAAAAAACCAGATTTGCTGAGGTTTCCCCAGACAACTAAGAATCATTCAGCTGCTTGCTCATTTTCCCCTTGAATCCCCAGTGGGATGGGAAGGACAATCAGGAAAAAAAGTAAAACCACTGGATTGAGAAAAGAACAGTTTAATTATATAAATAATGTAAAATTTAGTAGGACTAAGAGTAACAAATGAAAAGGAGAGGGAGATAGAAGAATGAAATCCAAGAAAAATGGTGATGCACAATGAAACTTCTCACCACCCACTGACCAGTGCTCCGCTGGTTCCCCAGTAGTGATCAATATCTGCTCAACTCCTCCTAGTTTGTATATTAAGCACAGAATCGTAGAATCTTAGAATCATTTAGGCTTGACAAGACCATTAAGGTCATCAAGTTCAACCATTAAGTCAGCAGTGTCAAGTCCACTGAACCATGTTCCTGAGTGTCACATTTACAAATCTTTTAAATACTTCCGAAGACGGTCACACTACAACTTCCCTGGGCAGTGTGTTCCAGTGCTTGACAACCCTTTCAGTGAAGAAATGCTCCCTCATAACCAATCTAAACCTCACCTGGTTCAAGTTGAGGCCGTTTCCTCTTGTCCTATCATTTATTTTCTGGGAGTAGAGACCAATACCCACTGGCTACAACCTCCTTTTGGTAGTTTTAGGGAGCGATAAGGTTCTCCCAGGGCCTCTTTTTCTCCAAATCTGCTACTATGAAGCAAACCAACTCTATCCCAGCTGAAATCAGGCTAAGAATAAGAATAGAAAGAGAAGATTGCATCTATACAATGATGTTCCCCTCTGCAGACTGGAAATGACCCTCAAATTCCTGACAGAAAATAACTGGATGTAATTGTCTCAGATATGGTCTTATTTCACTCCTCCCTCCATACATCACATGACAGAAATCAAAACACATAGACACTATAAGTTTCACCAGCTGTATAGAGCAGATCTGTTTTGGGGACAACCAGTTTCTGTCATCAAGGAGGCATTTCCTGCTACAGTCCTCCTTCAGTTGTTGTAGAATATGAAAAGTGCATGAAGAAGGAATGAGAGCAAAACAAAGGAGTTTGTGTAGACAAATGCAAGTGGGTGTTTTCCCACCTGGTTGCCCTTAGTTCTGTTCCTGACCTAGGAATATAATTGTTTTACACTTTTACTAGTGCAGTGCTGCTCATTTTCTGGGAACATATTATACCACTCCCTAGCATGTGAATTGCAAAAACACAGTACATTTATACTTGCAACTATAAATATACAGTGGAAATGTCTTGGAGGGAGGAGGTAGAGAAGGGAACACAGAAAATCCTGAAAAATACCCACCTCTGGGGCACTGGGAATAGGACAGGCTGTCGGTCTGTACATCTGATCTTCATCCATAAAATGAAGTTATAAAACCTTATCCCTTCACTAAAATATTTTCATACTTATTGGCATAAGATCACAGGGACGACGAATGCAATTAATAAATTTATGGGGAAGCAAAGACATCTGTCTTCAGAGAGAACTATCATGTAAAGAAAAAACGTATCACTAACTAAGCAACAAAACAAAAACAGCTCTCCTGTTCATCCTCTCTGTGCGCTAGAGAAGAATGGGCCCTGTAAGAAAAGTAATACTTTGTTGGGTAGTTGTAACACAATGAAAATGTACAGGGAGAGATCTTCTGAGTCCCTCTGGCAATTTTAACTCTGGAATTTATTGACTGTATAATCATTATTAAATTCTAATAACATTCTTGGAAAGGAGTTGTATGTATTATTTTGTTAAGACTATTAAACCTCTAGTTAATGATATTTATTTAAGATGTAGTTGCTTGAAAATTTTTTTAAGTAGCTAAAAAATGAAACATGTATTGTAAAAATAATAAATTGCGATTGTTTAACTCTAGGTTTTTTCTCGTTTCCATCCTATGTTTTTTATAGTCAGATAGATAGTAATCAGCAAGAGAATAACATAACTTACTTAGAACAGGGTTACTATTTATCAAATATTAATGCATTTCTTTATGAGTTCAGGGAGTCTAAATGTTAATGAAATTCTTTCTTTCAAATTATGTCCACAAAGGCAACATTAGATAAGGCCTTGTTATCAAGGGTAAAATGTGATTAAATTCCTGGTTTTCCCTTTACTAATCTAGGATGATATAAATCAAAGAAAAAAGTATTTAGGATATTCATGAGTTTTAGACAGATTAACAATTCATTCAAAGCATGTCCTTGTCTACATATGGATGCCTAATTTTGTTCAAACAAAAATATTTTACCAATTGTTATATATTTATCAGTAGTTTTAGATAAGAAAAAAAGCTTGTATCCAGTGATTTTTTTAAGATAACCAAAAAGAATTAAGAATCATATGATACCTTTAAGCTGATCCAAATGGAGCTTTTTTTCCGAGAATTGTTTAGATTACTTTCATATGGCATTTCAAGCACCATGGTTAGAACCATCTTGATAAACAACTACAAGTTGTGATGAATAGAGTGATGAATAGAACAGGACTTACACTTTCCTGTGTGATATAATGTGATGGTAATCCAATGCCCTCTTATGTATGCTCATGATTCTGAAAATTTATGGATTTAGACTCATGCAGTCTGTCACTTAAGACAGGTATTGTCCGCTTTTCAATTGTAGGGACTTGTTTCAAGTCAAATGTAGGTGATACATTAGCAACTTTGAACTTGGGCTGCCAAGGTACCACAGCTTCTGTAGCTATTCTGGCATATAAATGTGTAGAAACATTTGCCATCTCTGTTGCAATTTAAGTGATGTTATTCTCATTAATTATCTGTGCATGTGTGTACCCTGTTTCAGTGGTTTATATGAAAAGCTCAGTTTGGGCAGACTGTCAGTTAGAAAATTTGGTGCTGAAAAGGTAACTTGAAAGTATTAAGATTTGTTTTCCAGGAAAAAAAAAAAACCAACAACAACAAACCAACCAATTCTTTCCCTGTGTGTTTTGTGTTATGGATTTTCTGAAAAAGCTTTGTATTTGAAGAATTGATACTTAAGGTGACTTACATGTTCATACTTTGGAACCAAAACCTGACAATAATTGTAGTATGTGCTAATCAAGCACATGAGGTATAATAAAAAGAAAGATGGCCTTGATTGAGTTTTGGTATGGAACAGTGTGCCTAAGTATCCTGACTGAGCCAAAAGCCCATTTCACTGTATCATCTCTTTTGTTAGTACCAGCATTAGCAGATAGATGAAGGTGCTACTACATGTAAAGCTTTCTGGATTGAAATTCTCTGCACACGAGTATAAAACTAGCATCTATGTTGAAAAAGTAGACATGAAGATACATAAAGGATACCAGTTCCAGCTCAGAATCTGTGACTGGATTTCAGAGCCTAACAAGTTAGAGTATACTTTAATCATACTGTTCTTCTAAAATATATGCTTTCCAAAACACACTTACTGTGAGAAAGAGTTACCCCAATGATGTAGAAAGTGTCTGATAAACGAAGTACCTAAGAAGAGAGATGTTCATATCTTCCCTGATGAAAGCAGTGAGCCCCTCCTCCTCTGACAGCCATAGCGAGAAGGTCACGGACACCTTGTCACTCTGATGCAGAGGATTTTTCCTCAGGACTCAGGTTCTGTCAGTGGAGCCTCAAAACCCCAGCCATCGCCAGCTCTGTGTCCCGGCATCAAGTGGCTGCATCTCAGCAGGAACAGATCTGAGAATCCAGAGCAAGAAATCACCCTTGGGAATCTGTTTTCTGTCTGTCTACTGAGGCCAATACACCATGATGCTCCACTGCATGCTGGGATTCTTGTCCCTTTATGGTAGTGCATTACCCCGAATCCGGCAACTGCGTAAAATGTTGGTCTGAATACATGACTCTTCATAAACATTTTCAGAATCAAGTTTCACAACAAAATTTTTGCATTTCAATATTCAAAGTTTTGCTTTTTCACAATTAGATAGGTTGTTCCACTCCACGTATGTGAGCCCTAATTACTGCAATCTCAGTGAATAATCACAGAAGTAAAGATGGAGTAGGAATGTGCTAATAAATTACACAGACTAAGACATTAAAGGTTATATCTAGCCTGGGTTTAATGGCACTGATTTCAGGGCACTATATGAGGGAAAAAGTTCACACATAAATTTTACATCATCTATCATGAATTCCTCACACACTGCTCTACTGTTGAAGAAATGTAGATTTAGAAAACTCATCATGGGTTATCTGTCATGTGTCTGATCAGAAAAGAAGAAAAATTCTTTCAATTAATCAGAACACAGCAAAAATAAAAATTCCAGCTTGACACAGAATGTCCTCTAGCAATAAGTAACCATAATTGTTGATATGTTGAATTATAAATGCTTCTTTTAAACTTTCCTTTAGCAAATTAGAATATAGTGAAGGAAAGGTTTTTTAGAGTGCTCTTTCTTCTAAATCAGGAATAAAAGATACCTCATGCTCCCAGGCAATATATGTTCACAATTATCTCCAGTGCAATTGCTCATTGACATGTGCAGCTTAAGGATGTGAAAACAGGCTCTGCTGTAAAACAGTGAATGGTTTACCTAGTTTTAAAGCACATGTTTATGCATTAACATTGGAGGTCTCAAATTACTTTTCAGAAACTGTAGTAATAACAATGGGGTCTATTGCCTTGATGGCTAAGTTTTGAATTTTTTTTTTTCAGGCTATTCAAAAAGATCTATAGTGAGACCTTGTAGAGAGCTACTTGGCCAAGCAGGGCCACATCCGAGAAGCAGCTGGCTGAGGAGCCTAGCAAAATGGAGAAAGAGCTGAGGCCACAACAAATCATAACCAAAGCTGTCTAGGTTAGCAGAAACCACAGTACACGAACAGAAGCCCGAAACTGCAGTGCAAGTAGGGGCAGCCAATCATGAGTGCTTATTTAGTGCCTGCTTGCCCTGTGGAGCAGATAGCGCTGCCAATCAGAAAATGCATGATCGTGTGCAAGGAAGAAAAAGTGGTATAAGAATGCCTCTGTAATAGCAATAAATCGGCTTTTGCTCAATCATATTGATTGGTGTCAGTCCGTTCTTGCGCGAAACCACAAGACCCTACCCTGTCTGCACTGAAGAACAGTCCAGAATCTCTAGATTTCCTCTGCTGCATCTGCAACACACTATGTGTAAGGCACAGTGCTCTTATGCTGCCTCCCATCTGTATTGCCTGTGCTACTCCACATACAAATCCCGTATGGCTCCAGCCATTAAATTCTGTGCCTAAAACCTGAAGAGAAAAAGAGTCTTTCTGGCTACAGTGTTGTGAAGAACCCATGAGTTATTTCTGCTATGTATCAAGATGGGCCTTAAACTGTTTGAGATGGAAAGCTGTCATTTCCAGATTTCAAACAAAAAACTCCCACACTATTGATGAGATTTATTTCCAGTTTGGTTGCTTGTAAAAATATTAGCAATTAAAATGTGCAATGGACAATTTTCTATCTTTGAGGCCAGATGGCAGACCATGGCTTGCATCTATAAATCTTGCAAAACAGGTTGGTCACATCCAAATTGGATGTCAGATACATTTTTTTAATTCTTATTTGCTCCTGAGTGAGTATACACTGGCACTGGCCAAATATCATGTCAGGTATCATGTCAAAAATCTAACAGATTTGGGAAAATACCCGAGTCCCTGCACAGGGTTTGCTGAACTCAGCAGTATGGAGGCAGTTCCAATTGGCAGTGAGTTCAGGCAGAGGGAATTGATAAAGCCAGTCATTAAATACAATATTGGTCTGTTTGAAGAATGCTCATTATGGCAGTTACAAGCTCCTTTAGCAAACCTTAGCAGATAAAAAAGAAACTGACAATTGTTTAGGAATTTTAGCTTAACTTCTCTGGTGGGAAGACTTAACTTCTCACATTGCTTATATAAAAAAGTTTAGTATCTCAATCACAGAAAAAACTACAAAGGGCTTGAAGATGAATTTTCTACTCTGTCCAATTGAATCAATATCCAATTCAGTGTCCTGATCAATAAAAAGCATTTTTGGTGTAATGTGAGGGCAGGAAAAAATGAAATTTTTTGTGAGTGGGCAATGAAAGAGGAAATGGAGGGACTACAAAGGTGTCGAAGTATTTAATTATCAAAAGCTACTATACAGTAAAGTCTCAATAATATCTTTAAAGGTTTTAGATCAGAGCTCAGCATAGGAGCAAAGGATACCTGCAAAGAGCCTCTGCAGATGGAGAGATACACTCATAAAACCTAATGTAGTTTTGTGAAATAACTTCAAATTTAAGAGTGGACTAAAAATTGGAATTTAAATTAGAGATTTATTTTGCCATTTATATTGCTACAACTGATAATTTTGATACTACTGATTTTGTGTGGTTTATTCCTGTGTATATCTGACTGTGTATATCTGACTGTGTTTATACACTTGAAATGAGGCAATATACATATAGGAGCTTCTTATTTCTGGGGTTCTCGACTGCTATGTCACAGTATGAATTACAGCAGTTTACTTTCTCACGCAAGTTCGTTGCTAATACATTAAGTACCCTAAAAGTCTGTACAAGTGGCAAAGTAAAGGATATACACTTCTATGTACAAAGTTATGAAAAGCTTGTTTTTCTGAGGCTTTTTAAATTTTTTTTTTTAATTTGGCTATTCTATGGAAATTTTTATTTTTAAAAATTCNAGGAGAATGGAAGAGTCTTTGAGAAAAGAAGGAAGTGGTGTCTTAGTCACAATTGCCCGAAGTTCTCCTTTGTTGTAGCTCTTTAAAGAGGACACAGACATAAAAATGCAACTTGCCAACATTTCCCTCAGCCTGTAGTTACAGATGTACAGAGACAGACAGGCTCTGCCTTCACAGCTTTTGAATACTATGTTACACATACTTCTGGCTGAGGCTGAACATGCTGTTCAGATATTTCGATTCAATTTCTCTAAAAAAACTTTCTTTAGATTCATTACATAATGTTTGTATGCAGCAGAGGAGAAAATGATATTTCAGAATAGTTTACTGAGATAAAACCACTGTGGTCTGATCTTTTTGGAGAACATAATGACTTAATTTCCTTCCAAGACCAAATCAGATCTCATTTACTGGGTCACAATTTAAATTCCTGCTGGCTTCACAAAATGATATGGTGAAATTTAATGTTTGTAGCTTTGCATGCTATATGTTAGCATCTGCAAGTAAAATTTTCTTGGTTTTGATGAAACCATATGATATGCAGTACACACTCCAAGAA
>WEIT01018478.1:0-27256 GCA_013389985.1 Dryoscopus gambensis
AGTCATTTGGTTAGGGACATAAGGCTTAGCTGACTTATAACTTCACTATTGATTAGATAAAAGTGGTAAGGTTGGCTTTTCTTTTAAAACAGCCCCCCTTGATAGTTTATACATTATCTTTGTATAGTTTTCCCATCATCTGTGTGTATTACTTAAATAGATTAAGAAATAGAATTGTAAATTAGTCCTGCAAGAAACCCTTTCAAACTCAAGATCTGCTGTTTGCCTTGATTATTATTATTTTTCCTTCCTCAAAAGAAGTGCCTGCACTGTATATACTCAGGAATACATTTCTCCATAAAGTTTTGCAAACCAAGCATTACAGCATTTTGCTGGTGCATGAAAACAAAACAACTTAACGAGGAAAGAAAGGACTAATCCTTCCTGACTAGAGATGTGTATTTTGCTTTCTAAGCACAAGTAGTAACTGATCAGAAAAAGAAAATCATTATTGTTTTCCATTCTCCTATTGGAAATTTCCATCCTTTCATTTGTGCTAAAATGTGCATTAACTCTTTGATGACCATTCACAGACTGAGTGAGCAGGAATAGGTGTTCCCAATGAAAACAGGAGTGAGCAAAGGCCAGAAAGTCTGTAATTGTATCAAACAGCTGGACCAGATGTCTGTGAAAGTTGGTTGGGTGGTTCAAATTCTAGCTCAGTGGGTGGGAAAACTCAGGAGGGACCCTAAGAGCACAGTTTGTACCTCTAAGGAGTTAAAGATTTCCTCCTCCTAACAGTGAACGGTGCTATTGCTAATCAGGGAAAGGAATTATTTTCAACTCCTTCCCCTGTGCCAAGAAGGCATAATTCAGGTGCGCCATTCAAATCTTTCTGTCACTGATTTTTTTATTTCTTTTTCCCCTTTACAAATTGCTCATCTGCATGACCAGATCATTTTTCTTTTTCCACTCAGGCTTATCTCTACACTGTATCAATAGCTTTATACTAAAATTAGATCCCAATGAATTCAGGTTTTCAGGCAGCTGAAGGCATTNACAGCTGAAGGCATTTTGAAGTCACTTCAAAAAAACCAAACACCAAACAGAAAACAACCAATGAACCAACTAACCAACAACAAAAATAACCATCCACCCCAAAACACCACCACTCCTGGAAAACTCATGTTACTGAAAGTTTCAGACTAAGAATAGAGGTTCAGAAGGTCTTTAAGGGAATAGTGACAAAGTACAAGTCCTGCTGTGGTCCTGCACAGATATATTGTTTCAGAACACTCTAGTATGACAAAAGATTGATTGCACAGCAGGATGGTGGAATGAACTCTTTACAGCCACGTTACTCTTTTCCCTTTTCAATCAGTTCCATTAAAGCATTGTGGCATAAACTTATTTGTTTCAAGTTTCTGTGATTCAGAGTTCAACTGAATTGTATTTTTAGGATTTTTAACCCTGTGCCACAGATTCAGTTCAGCTACAGACAGAGAGAGGATGAGTAAGGAGCTCACCACAGACGTGGCAGGTCTGCCTGTTTGCCATGTGCATGAGAGAATTGAATGTGGGGGTAAACAGGGATGGCAAAGAGTGTTCAGCCCTGCCAGCAAGCCATGTTTTTGATGAATAGGGAGGTAGCAAAGCCAAAATTAGTTGTAAATATTTGTGGAAGAATTTCATAATAGTAACATATAAATATAATAAAATAAATTAAATTCAGTGCACATGGTGAAAATAAGCCCTCCTCTCAGCTCACAGTGTGGTTATATGCTAGTTATTATCATTAAGGAACAGGATCTTGGAGCTATTTTAGCTAGTTCTGTAAATATGCCACATCAGAGATTACTAGTGATCAAACAAGCAGACAGTGTTAAGAATGAGTAGGAGAGAAACAATAAGCAAACCAGAAAATATCATCACAATACTGTATAACAGAATTAGAAAAAAATCAGGGCAGGAAGGCAATAAGCCATAGCTAAGGTTGCATAACTTCCATTCAAAGGGGATTCTTCATAAAGGAAGAGTGGCAGAGAGAAGGTAAAGACACTGGGTTTGTGGTTCATTTGGTTTTTTTCCCTCTTCACCTTACCTTAATTTATGTAACCTTTCTAAACATTTTTTTTGTCATTATTAAATATTAAATGAAAGCTGCACAACCTCAGGCTCCCAAAGACTGAAATCAGCTGGAGGGGGCAAAATGGGGGACACAACAGCAAGGGCCAGAGGGAGCCTTCATTTTTCCCTAATAATGAGATTCCCAATTACTCATGTACAGCTCCTGGTGGCACATGTGTGGATTGTAAGGAAACAGGCACGTTAGCAACCTCATCCAGCTCCCAAACACTATGAAGTCATACTGCTTGTCGCTGGGGGGAAGAGGGAGTGAGAAAGCATCTTCAAGAGCCAGGTTTTCTTAATAACACAAAGATTCTTAAATGGAAGCCCTCACTCCCAAACAGAAGAACATCAAGTTTCTCAGACCTTCCTCAGCACAAAGTTGTAGGAAATGCCATGTGAAAAACCACACGAAAGCCTCTTGTCCCATCTTCTGAAAGATGTTCTTATTGGGTAATTAAAAACAGTAGAAAGTGCAATACAACAGAGAGAATCAGACACTTGAGCTCAGAAATATTAATAAAAAGCTAGAACAATGCTACACAGGGCGACCCTTCTTGAAGGAGGAATAATGCAATATGAAGAAAAGAAAAACGTGTTTGATTTTTGGAGCACTGGGCAATGGACATTGTGCATTCATTACAGTAATTCTTTGCTGTGCTCAATGCATACTTTTGGCTCTTTAGGATAAATCCTATGAATTATATAACCTGTTGAAAAGAACTAACCCCATCAAGAGACAATGGCTTCAGCAATACTCTGGGTAGAACAGGAGGGATGCAGACCCGCCTGTGCCGCTACAGAGATGCAGGAC
Organism: Dryoscopus gambensis; assembly: GCA_013389985.1. Taxonomy (NCBI): domain Eukaryota; kingdom Metazoa; phylum Chordata; class Aves; order Passeriformes; family Malaconotidae; genus Dryoscopus; species Dryoscopus gambensis. Next base: position 2,882 of record WEIT01018478.1, read on the forward strand.
CATGCACAAGCAACCCTTCTGGGACACTGCTTTCTGCCTTGGATCCTGTTCTGCAAAATTCAGTTAATTATACAGTTCTCTCCTCTCTTTTCACAGAGCCCTTTGAACTGTACTGCTGAAAAGCCACTGATGAGCAAGGTATTAGAGATCAAAACCAGACTAGACCTGCAAACACAGATCCGTCATCTGTGAAAGATTTGACTGGGACCTCAGCTTCAAGTTTTGCTCAAGTTTGTTACACTGGCTGAGGGTATAAATATCCCCACAACAAGGTTCAGATACAAACCTGAAGGTGAACTTTCTAGATTCTGTCCTTATTTTGACTTTAAAGTGCATCTCAATGGCAGCCTCTTGCATATGGTACATTCTCATTGAAGTGCTTATTTTTTTGTGCAATACCAAGCACTTCAAAGCACACTCCCCTGTTTCTCTACTGCTCATTGGCTTCAGCAGTGAACAGCAGCTAGGTTGGGAGTATTATATCTGACTTCTAATTCCATACAACATCAAAGGGACATATGTATATTTTAAAGAATTACAGCTAGAGCTGTGCAAAACTTGCCTTACAAGCCCCAAACCTTACTAGCATGTTTGTATCTTCACCTTTCTTTATATTATCCTTTTCATGCTCGGTGTTAGGATCACAGAAAATCTGTTGATAGAACAACTCCAATTATCCCAAATAAAACCAAGATACTTTAAAGGTTCAGATAATAAATGATGTCCTTGGTGTTTCACAGGCACAGGGGAGACTAACGTCTTTTAGCTAAGAAGGAATGCCAAATAATTGCACAAATAATACATGCTTGAAGTTTGTCACATGCTTGGTCTCCTTCCTTTTTACTCTGTCTGATCTGTATTCCCCCAAGTTTTCTAATTCTCTCTAAATCATTTGCATGACTACTCTGCCTCCCTGAAATAATGACACAAAAGAACTCCCCACCCTGAAAAAAAACCAACATCATGCAAACCACTTCTGAAGTTTTTTGAGCGTGCACTTGACATTTTTGAGTTTAGGGATGCAAGTGGATGTTTATGCTGAAGTTGTTTACCCAAAGGCATTTTAGGTGCCCCCATTACTGGGTCACCATGTAGTAGCTACAGCTCTCTCCATCTTTCATGTACTCATCTTCCTAATACCCCCCGGGAAGGCAAGAAGTGCTATTATCTCTGGTTTATAATTAGGAAAATGGAGACGAGAGAAGCAAAAAGCATAGTTTCCAAAAGTACTTCAGACCCTCAGTCATTTAACCCTCATTACAAGCAATACTGTGCTGTGCTCCAGCAGGAGTGTGGCTAAGCCAGCAGCCTTTTCTGTGCTGCTCCCTGGAACAGTGCTCCTCTGGGAGCAGCCTGCATGCTGCTTTTGCAGGAGGAATCGTTAGACATGTTTACTTGTCTACACCTAAAGCAGAGAGACCTTTTTGAGAACAGCAGACTGTTTTCAGGCCTCGATTTGAGATGTTTGCACAGTGTCACAGCTTTCCTAGTAGCTCATGATCCTTGCACCTTGCTGGCTTTCTGCTTCAGATAACCCTGTAAAGTGATGCTCTTGGTTTGTAAATGTCATTCAGGCTCCTGCAGCAGGAGTGTTCCTGAAAATTGTACCTTTGCACAAGTATTTTTGCAATGAAGGGTAGCTGAATCTCCAGTACCCCAAAACCCTGTCCTAACGAAGGACCACCCTCAGGCAGACCATGTTCATGCCTAAGTGTGCACACGTGTAGCTTTGTACAGGTATTTAATGTCACTGGATAGTTCTGCCCCTGTTTATAGCTCAAAAATTCAGAAGGAAGTTAGAGACAAACAGGAGTGGCTTGTTCGGTGCATTTTAAAGTACTGACCATTATTAAATGCCAAAATTAAAACAATGATCTTGCGGTGAGTTCTAGAATCATAGAATGGGTTGGGCTGGAAGGGACCTTAAAGCTCATCTTGTTCCAGCCCCCTGCCATGGGCAGGGACACCTTCCACTACACCAGGTTGCTCAGAGCTCCATCCAGCCTGGCCTTGAACACTGTGGGGCATCCACAGCTTCTCTGGACATCCTGTACCTCACTTCCCTCCCTCCCTCTACTTATTTACGCCCATGAAATCCATGAAGTTGATTAAACCAGTGAGACTTGAAGCACTTTTTTTCCCTTCTTTGCAATAAACAGGAAGACACTACGATTAAAAAAAAAAAAAATCTCAAGAAAAGCAATATAACATAAAACATTTCCCTCCTGCTGGTATTTTATAGATGACAAGGCATGAAATGATTGATCATACACTGTAATGACGGATAAGGACAATTGGCTGAAAGGTCAAAACTATTAAGTAAATAGTAAAAAAAAAAAAAGAAAGACAAGACAGTATATTTCTCTCTGAGGCATAGTAAGTTTAAATGGCAGGAACCCTTCATGTCATAGTCACACTGCTTCCATTCAAGCTTAAAGAGTATTGAACTGAAATATCAGCAATTAGTTAAGCATTTTTGCATGTTCTTTGACAAGGAAAATTTGAGCAGGGTTAAGATTGTTTGGATTACCTCAAATGCGTATTTACATGGACAGATAGTGGTAAGACAAGGAGGAACATTGTTAAACTAAAAGAGGAGAGATTTAGATTGGATATTTCAATTAAATTCTTTACTGAGGGTGATGAGGCACTTGCACAGGTTGCCCAGAGAAGCTGTGGATGCCCCATCCCTGGAAGTGTTCAAGGCCGGGTTGCACGGGGCTTTGAGCGACCTGGTCTAGTGAAGGTGTCCCTGCCCATGGCAGGGGGTTGGGGTGGGATGACCTTTAAGGTCTCTTTCAACCCAAGCCTCTCTATGATAATATTCATGATCATAGTATGATAGCCTTACTAATTTCTTTCCCTTAATTTATGTGTGCATCTACAAAGACAAGAACAAATTACAAAAAAGAAAAAAAATTAAAATAAAAAAATAAAAAAAATTAAAAAAGAGTACAAACTGAATGTATTCTTATTTCAGGGCTGGTGGACCTCTCTAGATTTCAATATTATTTTATTAGTCTGGTTTTAACTCGGCACAGAGGAGAGTCCTGTGGAGGTACTGGCTACCCCCAGCGACTGTGACCCAACTCTCCTGGGTGCAATGCTATAGATGAAGAGACTGTAGAAATTCTCTGTACTCCCTAACACAGCAAGATTGTGAGAGCAGTTTCTCGCCCTACCAACTATCACGTTGATTTATTTCCATTTTCTAAAAACAAAAGCATTTTTCATTTTGTTTATACATACTATTTTTTGTTGTTTCTTTTTCTTTTCTTTCCTAAAGAAACCTCTGCAAACATCTCTCTCTTACATCCACAAATCACGGAACCTACTTAGCATTTCCTGAAGAGGTGCAATTTTTAATTTTTTTCATATGTGACTTTTTTTGTGCTAGTGCATTTGTCAACATTAGAGTAATTAGCTCAAGTTTCATCAACTAGCTGGTGCAATCTGTTCAGAAAGCAACTTGGAATGTTAAAAATCCTAATAAGCTTCTCCAGCTTCACAGTTAGAGCCTGAGGGATTTGATTTCAGTTGTGTCTAAAATCACAGGAAATCTTTTAGTAGATAAATCAATAGCACTAAAAAACACAAACAAAAAAAATAGTCTAATTAAGAATGGTGCTATTAGGCAGAATTATTTTTTATGATATGTTAGTTTGCAGCATACGTAAAAAAAATAAGTAGTATTCTACTTCAGGAAAAACTGAATTAAAGCACATCTGGAGATCCAAACTCACAAAAGCTTCCATCACATTTGTGAGTAACCCAACTGAAATAAAAATATTTGAACCACAAATAAGAGGTTATCCAATATCTACTCCTAATGAAATAGATATGCAATACTAAATAGTTTCTGTACTGCTCTTGGTTCTTGCTTTTCTTGGGGCTGTTTGTGTCCCAACATGCATGCATTTGTATGTTTTAAGTGCAGATAGAATCACTCAAGGGAAAAACAAGGAAAAACATGCTTTTCAAAGCATAAAAATCACTTACTGATAGGGGTTTGTCTCCACCAAAAGGCAGCACAAAAAATGGAGCCTCTGGAAAACATCTTTAACAGCTGCCTGATCAAAACCATCATTTCTAAAACACCAAAGCAGTCTCTCTCTCTTAGAAGCCTTTTACATACACAATTCAGGAGAAAAGAGGCTTGAAAAACTTTCAAGCAGAGAAGTCACTCAGTGAAACCACGTGAACAGCACTGGATTGTACAGCAGGAATGGTGTGGGGATATAAATTAAGATACACAAGTGTATGACTTGTGTGGAGGGTGACTCCCCTGAGGCAGCTGTAGGGGAAAACTAGTATGGGAAGAAAACAAATACAAACACCAACTTGGCCACCTTCATTCAGCAAAGTCCTACAAACCATGTGGGAAAATTCATGGCTGGTACTGTGCAATAAAACTGGGAATATGCACTTCCAGTGTGGCTTAAATTTCCTTCTCGCCCTGGTGTACTGTCCATTGCACTCTCTGATAGATAGCATGTGATATTTTCACAGTGATAAGACCAGCAGATGAAGAGCAGAGAACTTGTCCTGAAAGCATACAGAAATTAGAAAGGTCTAAGTAAAAGGATAGCAACAGATGCCATGGATATAAAATATGAGTATTGTTCTTCAGCAGCAAAAAGGAGAAAAAACCCCTCAACCTGATAATGGCATCCTCCCTATTTGATCACTTCACAGAAATATCTTCTTCCTAAAAAGTGCCTTCTCTGAGAGATCAAATTAGGCCGTAATACATTGACTAATTAGCAGTAATGTACTAGAAATTACAACTCGCAGGGTTTTAGCTAGTACCGATTTTTTCTCTAGCAAACAAAATTAAACATGCTTTTACAATCTGTTCCCTGACAATTTTCCTGGCTTTCCTTCTGTTTTGCCTCACACCAACAAAAATATGAGGCCATATTTTGATCTTTAGGCAACACACCTGTGCACCCATCTTATGAGCACCGCTGGGCTCCAGAGCTGGGAAAGCAGGGAGGAGATGCTTCATTGTTGTAGCACTGGGTGAATTCAGGCATAAATTCTGCAGCACACTTTGGTCCATGCCACGTTTGCGTGGAGTACAGATCCCATAAATCCAGTCCTCGGTGGTTCTCTCATAAAGCTGAACCTGCGGCAGCCGCTTCCCACGCCCGGCACAGGGATGCCAGGACCATGCTGTTCTGCAGGCTGCACAGTGGCAGCATCTCACAGGCAGCCAAACTACTCTGGAGCAGCTTTAAGGTTGCTCTGGGGTAGACTGGGAACTTGGGGAACTGCCAGGGACTCTCAAACTCAGAGAGCAGGAGAAACAGCTTAAACTCTGTGTCTCCCTGTGCTGTAGGTAAGGAGCTGATCCAATGTTCCCAACATCATTCCCGCAGAGCTGTGCACAAGTGATGTAGTTTCATCACTCCTTCGGCTGCTGTCACACCGACCAGCAGACCCCATAAATGGATGGGGACATAGCTGAAGTCCTGTTGCTAAAGCAGGAGGGATTACAGGTGACATCGATGTCCCTTGAGGGAGTTCTCAGGTGCCTGGCTCGTAAGTACCTCTCCTATATGACATTGCACTAATTGGAGACCTGTGGATACAAAAATGCTGCTAGCAAGAACTTCTCCTTTTGCTTCTTTCTAATCTTGTGAGAGAATTCTCTCTTTCACAGAACCTGTCAGGAGTTTTGTAAGCTATGAACACCTGCAACCTTGCGAACTTTTGTTTGTAGTACAAGTAGAGAAATATTTTGAAGATGGATGTTGTAGGACTTCAGCCAATCACGCTAAGGGGGTGGCTGATCCTCAACCAATGATACAATGATGCAAAAAGTCTACAAGAAGAGTGGTAAAATAAAAAAAATAATTCATTCCTGCTACTGAATTCCTGCCTGCTGCATCTCGCTTCTCCTCTCGGCTACCGTGGGACATTGCAACAGAGACTGGGGAGGGAATTTTACTTCTCGGATCATAATAGTAGGTGCTGTAGAAAGGTTGTTTTGGTGTTTTTCATTGTTTTATTATTATTTGGTTTTGTTTTCATTTTTTTAGCCTGATACAGAGCCTACTATTAACCACTGAAATATTGATAATGACCTTGATCTTTCCTGGTTTGGTAACAAAATGGTGGCCTTTACCACAAATTTTTTTTAAGTTTTTTTGGCTGTTTTTCTGGCTAGTGCCCACTTCTCGCTCATTCCTTTGTAAATTGTAAACCATAATTCATATCTCTCTGCTCTCTCTCCTTTCCATGTAGTTTATAGTGAGTTTAACAACTTCTTCACTGTTTTGTGGAACTCAAATGAGCTTTGACCACGAGTCCCAGGACTGACACTTATTACCCAGTCTGCTGTGACACCAAGAAAAACAACAGGAACAAGCATATACAAGTTGAGAGGGAGCAACATTTGTTAAGGTCTGTTTGGGTTTTGTTGCTCTTTATTTTTGCATATCTACCTGAATAAGTGTCTATAACTAGTTAAACATACATTTCTTATTACACATAGAGCATCAATAAATAAATGTCAGTTTTCTAAACAATGTTTGTTGCACGAGCTTGTTTACCATGCATTTTTCAATCTATTGTGTTTTAATAAAAATTGCAGTTTATATATTACTACTTTCACTGCTCTGGCTATCTAGGTCTCCTTGCATATATGACAGTTACACAGATAACCTCTTTTTCCTCCAAGTTGGTAAACACAAATGTTATTACAACCACTTCAGTGTAGAGCTCTGCAAGACTGAATGCATTAAATAGTCTCAAAGCTCAATTTTAAATTTCCTTTTTTATTTCAGCCCTTCATTGTTGAATTCTGCCTATTACAGAGTACCTTGAGAGAAGTTTTATAGGATCCATAAAAAAGAGAAGTTTAAAGATGGCCACAATCCACGAAAAGAGCAATATCTAACAAAGAAAAGGAACTAAATATTAAGGTTAGTGCTCAACAGGGCAGTCCAGTCTCAGGAGTATGGTTATGCTATCCCTTCTTGCCAGGATGTGGCAAGCAGGCATTATTCAGTTGGTGCCATCTCAGGTCAGGATGTGGATCAGACTTCAAGGTTGCTTCCAGGCCTATTTTCTCTGTTAGCAAAAGGCTGCCTTAGATGGAGATTTAGAGAGTATCCTCATGCGGTGAAAGTCTAATGTGATAAAAAGAGATTGATATATCATCTTGGTGGTGGTACAGGACATGCAGAAATGCAAATGGGGTAGGGAAGGAAGACCTTTATGGTCAGCAACCCCTGACTGCAGGGACAGTGTGCAGACAGCACAGTAGTCATAAGATAAATTGCTCTGATTTTTGCTTTTTCTGACAGCCAAACCAACTCCCTTGAAAAGTAGGCAGAGGCTGAGGAGGCTTAAAATTGTTTTTCAGTTCAGCAGGTCTGAGGATCTTAGGAACAGAGTTGCAGATACAAATATTCTACAGCAAAAAAAGAAAGTTGAATGACAGTCTTAATATTCCTTTCTAATGTGATGCATTGTGACAGTAACAATCCATTTGTAGTCTTTTGAAGTGACACAGTGTTCTATATTTCAAACAAGCTTAAGTTGTTGACAAAACAAATCTCCCAACAGTTAAAGTGCTACGGCTTTTAAGATACCATAAAGTGTTGGGGAGTTTTTTCCCATGTAAGCAAAAGTTTTTGCTTTTTGAATACTTCATCATCTATCAGAAGATAGCCAAGAAGATTGGATATCCATCTGCTGTTAATTTTTAATTTCCACTCTAATAAGCTCATTATTATAATCATGAAACTACTATACAATAATTTAGTGTCGGTCACAAAGACCAATGAATTTTCAGCTGTTAGTGTAGGCAGAAGCTGGATCTGATATGCAGGTAAGCAGCATAACCAAACAGCACACACATTTCTGAGCTGCTGCTTGATTTAAAAAAAAATAAAAATAAAATCAGAAACTCTTAATAGACACCTTCAAATTTGATTTCGCCAGCTAAGGCTACCCTTGACATACAAACGTATCTCACTGGGGTGAAAAGAACTAATTCAACAAAGAAGAATGTGGTGTGTTATCAGACATATCTAGTGATTTGCTAGTTGAAGTGACTCATAAAATGGAGAACAGCTGGCTTTTACATGTTTTTTTTTGCTTGCCTGCCTGGAAACAATAACAAACAGAGTATTTTACTTGAAGTGCTGTTTGGCATCCTCACTCCAAGATCAGAACTTTCCAAATTCCCAGAATGTTACCCCTTATTTATATCGCTGCACTGCCTGCTATCTGTGGGCCTCCCAGATTCTGAGTGCTGCCAGGGTCTACCTTGTTCCCAGTATAAATCAGAGCAGCCTCAGAGAGCAGTTGCTTTCCAGGCTGCTCTAAGAGGGGAAAGAAATCAATTCTTAGCTATGCCATTGGCTCTGTGCCAGTGGAGGACACCCCATAGATATTTTCAATCAAAAAACTTGCATCCTCATGGCAGCACAAAATGTCTAGGGTAAAAAACAAATTGGGCCCTCTGGTTCCTCCCCTTTAGAGATACAGATATGAATCCAAGCCTGTTTATCAGCTCCAAATACACTGAAACTTTGAAGAAAGTTTGGATCTATAGCTGTATTTTATAACATGAGCCCATTCCTACTCCTGACATATCTCGCTGTGTCTGTGATTAGGAAAGGTTATGTCTGTGAATCATGGCTTGAGGAAATGTGTAGTACACCTGTGTACAAGAGTAAACTAAATTCAGTTTGCTATTTATCTACTGTATTTATCTCAGTTAAGTAAACTTCGAGTTTGTCAAGATTTCCTGCTGGAAATTCTCATGATAATACGAGTATAATTGCCTTTTTATTGCCACAGACATCTGCTACAGTTTTCAAACAAAGAAAATACTGTGGTTGTTTTTTTTTTCCCCTCCCCGGGCTTTCTCTATAATAAGATCCTCTCTTATTTTGTGTGTGATAGATTACAAATCCAGCTGAGGGGCAGCAGAAACCAACCAGCCAGCCCTTTCTCCTCCAGACCCTCTTACCCTCCACCATGAGGACAAGAAATAAAAAGCTGTACCATAAAGACTGTAGTCCACTAAATGAGAAGTGTGCACACTGGGATGCAGAAGAGATCAAACAGTTCCCTCCCATTCTCCTAATTCTCCTTCTATGAGTCTTAAAAGTCTTAAATACTTTCAAAAAGCCTTTGTCAAAGGCGATGTGGCCAATAAGCATTTATGATAAGTCCCAGCCCTTCTTTATTCTGCAAAGAAGTCCCTAAGGTGTCCTCCTGCCATTTGAGCAGATCAGTGTGAAAGTACATGGACACTTCAGGCAGGGCTGAAGGGGTCACATCCCCCCTGTCACCTGGTCCCACAAGAGAACTTGTGCCCTCCTCCTCACTGAGGGAGAATGAGGGGATCACAGCTTTGCACTTCCTGGTTTTGATGCATTTTGGTATGAGAACTAAAGAAATTGAAATAAATAAAGTCATTGAAATAAATCTGGTGCAGTCCCAAGGAAGGCAAATACTGACCCTTCAGCTAAAAGGCACTCCAGAAATGTTTTGGGAAAATGTGCATGATGCCCATTAGAATCTGTCCTTAGTTGATAGATTTCAGTTCCTTGAAGGATGAAGATGAAAGAGGTTCCTCAACTTTCATTCACAGAGATATTTCTAGACCTGCAGTGAAGATATTCAGAAAAGCCTGTCTCTTGCTGCAGGCCACCATCTGCCTTAGCTCATCACCCCAGGATCATAAGCTAACTTGCCAAACCACCTGCCCTGGAACTGACTGAGAAATATCAGAGCAATCACCCACCATCTGGGGATGGGCAGGAGCTGGGTGCTAGTGAAAGATACAGCTGGGAAAGAGAAAACTGGATGAGCAGTGAGAAGGCAATCTACAGAGGAGGCTGTGGCACAGAAACTGAACCAGAGACCAAAGAGATGCATAATTTCATCAGTTTTTGGTCCCAGTCTTACACGATCCCCCGGACCTCTGAAGAAGAGCTGCCACAGAATATCGGCCTCCCACATGCAGATGTCAGTTCACATAAATAGTTGCATGCACCCTGAAGCGTGGTGTGGCCTGGCAGCTGTGTGCTAACGGGATCAGCCTCACCCCCTGGTTTGCTCAGTCACTGCAGGAAGCAGTAATATCAAGGTACTGCTGCGGTTTGGCACGAGTGCTATCACCTCTATTTCAACAGGGTAGGCTACAAAGTGCTAACTTAGAAATTATAAGGTCCTCCAGCTGTAGTGGAGGATTTGCAGCCATGCCCAGAGGGAGGAGAAACACACAGCAGCAGTGCCACACTGAGTGTAATTGTCCATGGGCTCAGCCATAACAGGAGGATTTTTTTCATTTTTTTAACACAAAAAAACCCCACACCAGAAATCAGATCTTCGAACTAGGAGACAAAAACTGGATTTTGCACTTCTGATGTCCACATGGATGCTGCCAAACTTAATAGCCTCATTGTTAGCTGAAAGGAATTTAGAAAGACATTTCCTTACACATGGTGTACAAAAGCAAAGTGGCCAGCTTTCACTTACCTGAGGTCACACAGCAAGGAGGCCAGGAGCAAGAAATGGGCCTTGTTTGTATCCAAATGCTTTCAGAGGGTGACAAAGAATTAGAGACCAAGCTGCCCTGTCCCAGCCGGCTTGATGTCTGCTGTTACAGCAAAGGAAGGACCTGTATTCATAGCAATAGGGAAAGGAGTGGCACAAGACAAGTAAGGAGGTGTTTGGGTTGCTTCAGACATTATTGTCTCTCAAATTCCAGATTCACAGTGCTTGCTGGAAATTTGGGTCTTCCAACAATATACAGGCAAAATTTTCATTTGTGAGTCAAGCTTGCTTTGTTGAATAGTTTGTTGAATGATGAATACACCACAGGACAGAAAAGCTTGCCTTATGAGATATCCAGTATTCTCACACAGAACAACAGCTACTTTGTCAACCATGGTTATCCTGATATCCATCCCATTTTTTGATGGGTATTGAGGTAATCTTGTAATGAGTGACAACACACCTTGAGATACTCAGATGTATGCCTAAAATACACTCAAAGCCGTGCTCTGCTTCTTCAGGGCCTGTGCTTGTTGATGAAGGGCTACAAAGACCATGGCACAAGAGGATCAGATGTGACATTTTCACTGCAATGTTGTGTGTGATGAGAACAAGGAGATTGACATTCACCTGCTAGAAAAAGCGTGAGTTTCAAAACATGAGACATGCCACTGAGATGCACATCTGTGGAAATGAAGTAAGCACAGGCCCTAGAATATGATGGACGACACACTTGTTGTCCAGTGCAGCCCTTGTTTAACAAAAGGCCAGTGGGTTATTCTTGTGAAGAATTTCGAACTACTGGGTCACAAAAAATGTCTCGAAATCTTTGTAGAACATCATATTGAATTTTGCTGAAAGCATTTCTGTGTGTAGCTAGAAATATGATATGGAAAAGTATATTTCTACCTCTCCCCCAGCCCCAGCATCTTCAAGTTCACAACAAACTTCCCTGACAGAGAGATCCAGCTGAAGTCTGATATGGGGGAAGGCAAAGATCTGATCCTGTAGTCAGACAGAGAAAATTCAGACACATAAGTAAAAAAATGTAATAACTTGTATTCTTTTCCATTTACGTGTCTTACTATTTGTTCTGTTCTTCATGTGGTGAAGTGTTAGTGATTAAATAAACTTTTTATAGATTATTCAATTTATTTGCCTTAACATGTAGCATATTTAAAATGAGATTGTCAGAAAGACAGCAGAAGGACAAAATCTTCAGAGGCACTCAAATCTCAAATCCCTCAAACTTATCACTGTGTTCTCAAGGCAAAGCTCAGGATACAGATACAGTGGCACAGACAATGATTACCTTTTGCTATGATAGAGATCATGGGTAAAATCTGTTTAGGTGAATTATATCACTGTTAAGTTCCTATTATATGTATTAATTATCTTAAAATATATACAAGGACTAAAGCTCAGCACTTACCTTTCATAAGGTAAGACTTTTCCTCCAACTTTTCATTAAAAAGAATGCTTAAAAAACCACATTGGAATGTCTAGTGACTCAAAATGGTGTAATGTTCAGATGAATAATCATTAAAAATCTGGAAGCGCATTACTTCTATTAACACTGCACAGAGGAGGAAAACTTAAGTGAAGTTTTTATATATTCTGGGTTTGAATCAAATATATTCCCAGTGATAAGAATCATTCTTATAGTCAGCTACCAGGGACAGCAAGATAAGTTAGACAGCTAGCTGGTAGCATAATTATGCTCCAATATAAAAATATAACCATTCTCTTTGCTTTGTTAATAGCTCTGGAAATTTGAACCACCTCAGTAAAAAGCAGAAAAGGTATTTGGCTGTCTGAAAGTCATCACACAGCACTCTTGTGTAATGCTTACTTTGAATAAAGGGTTGACACTGTGTTATAACATGACACACCAGTTACAATTCTTCAAAGGACAGAAGTGGTTTTTAAATCAGAAGTGAATGTGTGCTTAAGTCACTTTTCAAGAAATTCCTTACTGCTGTCCTTATGAGTGGCATGACTGTTTCAAAGTCACTGCAGCCTCATTAGAGACGTGACCTTTGGGCAATTTCACCAAATTAAGAACTGAAATCCAGGGGATGGCCAAGGGTCTCTGATACAGCTGCAAAATTTTCCACTCAAACAAATAAAAAAAAATTAAAGACACTTTAAAAAATAATGAATCACAACAGCTATGAGTAGACCCTGCTGTGCCTTTCCACTTGGATATTTTCATTTGCCTGATGAAGAGAACACATAACCCCGAAACCATGAACACATCAAAAACAGGGACCTTGGTTTTGCAGAGCCTGGGGGGATACAGTGCTAGGAAGGAAGTAAAATCCATCAGCACGGAGAACCTAATTCTTGTATGTTGTCCTGTACTGTCATGAGTGTCCTCCCCTTGAAGAATTAGTTCTACCTTTCAGATTAAGGAAATTCTTCATGAAATGGGGGAAAAGCTGCAAAACTTAAAAAAAAAAAAAAAAAAAAAGAAAGAAATGTATATACCTCTCAATTTTTCCTTTTCTTTGAGATTAGACGAAATGATTACTACCACATTTCCCTGTGCACTTTTCCAGAAAAAAGTTGTGGTGGAACACTGAAAAGTAAGCCTGAACTCTGAAATCAGTACAAGTTTGGCTTTTCATGCTGGGGAAATAAAATGTATGAATTGAAGGGCTTCATAAGAGATAGGGTCCCTTCTGGACTGACACACAGCAAGCCCTACCTGCTTATTTCCCACCCACTCAGCTCTGCCAATGCAAGTCTCTAAAGCCACAATCTAAACCATCGCCATGGAAAAACAAAACAAAACCCCCCAAACCACATGTCCCTTGAATGTTGCTTTTACTTTAATAGCAATTGCATCAAAGAGTATCTTCCTTTTCTTTCCCATCACTGCAGTCCTATTCAGAGTAAAAAACCTAAATAGTCTCCTGACCCTTTCCCCCCCAAACATAGTAGTAACAAAAACACACAGTAAAGGTAATTAAAAATCACAGATTTGAACACATACCTGGCTTTTAGCTATCCCTTTTGACAGTAATAATTTTAATCAATTCCTTATAAACAACCTTAACTACCATTGTTTCCCTCTGCTGTCCCCCTACTCCCCCAGAAGCAAAATTCAACATCTTTTTCTTTATACGGACTCAAGCTCTTTTTAGGAACATTAATATTAGAGGACTGGATTGAGGGTGGTTGCATAATTTCTAGCACAGTGAAGTTCTGAACTAGGACTGGAATTACTAATATCACTGAAATTCTCCTATTCCTAATAATAATAAATTGGAAATGACTGCTTGGCTTATCTCTGTAAGTAATGGGATCACATTAAGACAAGTGCACTGAAGATAAATATTGGATATAAACTCCTGACAGGAAGACATCTTAGAATGAGAGATGGGAAGAAGTTCTTTTCCTTGAAGTATATTGATTTAGAGCAAGGGAAGAAAGAGCAGAAGTTGTTACACTAGAGAAAGCACTGGACTAGCACAAGGGGAATGGTGAAGAGGGAAAGAACACCATAACCTAGATAACTTACCTTATAAGCCTGCAGCAATTGAAAATAAGTATTGGCCTGAAATCTTGTGTGATCCTAACTAGAACAGTGTTATTGAAATCTGTGGCTGGAAAAAGAAAATCAGGAAAGCAAAAAACATTAGGCCAAGTATTTGTTAACAATTCATCCAGGCTGCCTTAATGGTTGAATTTAGACCACCATGAACAGGACCTGCCTCTGATATAAACTTTAAATATTCTTGTGGGATGCATCTATAGTTCCTGGTACAGGAGTTCTCTGAATTATAGGAAAAAGGGCATAGATTAGTTTATTTGCTTCAACAGAGAGCCCAAGAATTGCAAGAGAAAGTCCCTTGCTTGTATGAAGATGGAAGCTACATTTTTTTAACTTCCACCTTAGAGGTGGAGGATGGAGCACCCAGTACTGTGATGAGCAGGTCAGGACTCCTCTACATGCTGCCATTACCCCACAAGGTAAGGAATGCTAAAAATGACATTGTTTACTGATCAGCTGGCAATTGCCAGCCTGTCTGGATCTAGTAAAGAGAGAAAAAAAAAAAGGGAAGAAGTCTTGTGGCAGGAGCTTAACTGCACGCTCCAAATTACCTCAGAAGTGCCCTCCATCTTTTGTAGTGGACACCTTGACCAGGGCCTGCTTCTACAAACAAACAAACATTTTCCAACCCAAAGAAACACAGTAAATCTCTGCATTCAGTTAGATGCCATGTAGGAAAGGCAGTATGGTTATCTAGGAATTCATATATGGGTATCTCCTTACCTCTGCCAGGGCTCTGCTGCAGGGGTGGTTTCCTGAAGCAGAAGAGCAGCAAGACAAACTTGTTGAAGCTGCATGGCTGCAGGAGGGTGAGGGAATTTCACTGCTGGGCTGCCTTTCTCTGTTAATGGCTAATGACAGCTCCCAGTGAGTGTGGCCAGCCTCCCCTTCCAAATCTTTTTAAGAAACCAATTAATTGTCCTAATGTCTCGCTGTGTTTTGCGTAGCTACCTGCTCTCCGTAAATAAAACTCTACAGGGACTTGGTGCTTTTCTAGTGCTTGAGCAGTCATCTGACAACTGGGGGAGTGGGAGCTGGCTCCCGCCGAGGCTGGGATTCTCACAGCAGTGCCGGCGGGGATGGGAAAATTCAAAAGCAAGTAATGACCCAAGGCTCCAGCTCTCCCAGGCTGAGCAAGGCTAAGCCTAGCCTTCCAAGTATATTTACATTGCATATGGGCACCTTGCTGTGCTGACCCTGCAGGGCACAGCAATTTTCAGAACATCTCAGAGCAAAGGAGCTCTCAAATCTGGTTTTAACACTGTCAACAGTCAAGCAAGTTCAGGCCTCAAACCCAGTAATGTCTGGGCTTCACCTTCGGTGTAAACATGCCCTCCCTTGGCCAGAGAGGAGTCTGCAGAACCCGGCTGCCTAGCCTTCAGGTGGGTGAGGCAAGCAACCCTTAAACCTTGCCTGCTTTTTATCCTTGAATTTCTGAAGTACTGAGCTCATTTTGGCTTCCTCTTGAGCCGGGAAGACCCCCAAGGATGCCCTGCCTTCCTGGAGGGCACGGTGGCTGGCCAGGTGTGAAAGGAAAGGTACTGGGGGGATGTTTGCAGCTACCCATTTTTCATACCCATCAAATCATCTGGTCCCACACCCCAAGGACCTGTCCTGCTGGTGCTCTGCCAGTGCTTGATGCCTTTTATCAGAGATTATCAGCAGAGCAGTTGATAGCAGCCTCTTGTAATGATCTTTTTATTCCTTTTCCCTAGGAACAAATTCAGGATCACTGAATATTAGTTTATTCCAGACTCACAAATAAGTGCCTGCCACTTATTAGCTACAGTATTAGCTACTACGGTGTTGCTCTCACCAATCAGCTGGGTCACAGATAAACAGAGAGTATAAGTGTGTGTATAAATTCCATTTCTGTCTTCCTTCCTCATAAATAAGATCATTGCCAATATTATCTGCGAGAGCAAACCTGTATCAAGGGTTATTCACACAGTAATCCCTGTAAAAAAACACAACAAATCTAGATTTCTAACTTGAGCCTGGTCAGAGCAGAATAATGCCCCTGAAAGAACATCCAGACATTATGGCTCTGCCCATTACCTATAGATAAAAATCCTCCTTGGCAGGGGAGATGTTTACAACTGCCCTAATCAGAAGCTTCTCACACATTTTTATTCCACCCTGCACCTTCTGTTGTAAATCAGGCTTTAAAAAGCAGATAGCAGCACTGTGATCTTATGTCAAGAGTGAGAGATGTTTGTTTAATGGGCCTTTAAATTGTTTGTTTTAGAAAATACACATACCACTGCCAACACAATAACTCCCCACCATATTTTTAACTTGCTCTGTCTTTATGCAATTAAAAAAAAAAAGAAAAAAGGAGGTAGAAAAAAAATCAGTATAAATAACAATAACCTTTGCTTGTTTGCATTTTTCCAAACCACTCCTTTCTGGTTTCTTTGTAGACAGCTTGTGGCTGAAGTCAGGTTTTGAAATACACCCTCTTCAATGATTCAAGAAAAATAAAAAACTACTGATTGTATGACTCTGAGCTGACCAGTCTCTGTCTTTCACAGAGGAGTGTTAGTGCATCTTTGAGGGGCAAATGAAAATCAGAGGCCGTGGAGCACATGTATCTCTTAAAGCTCTGATTCTAGAGCACAGATAGGAGGCTTAGGCACTGGGGGTTTGCATTTCACTTCTTTCTGGGCTTCTTTGAGAAACTCATCTCTTTTGTTTTTAATAATTACTTGACATATGTTGTTTAAAGCACAACAAATTGTCTTGCTCAACAAGTGTATGTCTTGAACCCTTTATAGATCTGATGAAATATAGTTTATTATGTACATGTATAATTTTTCAGAGGTCTTTTTTTCCATCTCATTGTGTACACTGCTGCAAATATCAAAGAGTCCAACTAGCTTTTGTTTTCCTTATCAGGTGACAACTGAACTGAAAATAGGTTTTCAGCTTTTCAACAGGTTTGCATATTTTTCCCCTGTTGGGTCCACTTTGCAGGTCTCAAACATATGAAAGCTTTAAGTATAATTTGTTCCTAGTGGCAGAACAACTTGTTTTCTATTTTTATTTCCTGTGGATACATCTATGCAAATTTGCTCCAGTACAACAAATTATTTCAGGTCATAAAAACACTGAGCAGGGGGATAGAAGAAACAGTTGGTTCTGAGGGTCTGCTGCGCCTCCTAGTTTTCCTTAAAAGATACAAAATTATAGTGCTGATTAACTTAATAAGCTAGGCTAATTACAGAAAGTTCCAGAAGACCTTGGAGAGCCAGAAATTCCCTAAAACTAACAGCAGGTGATGCTATTTATGCTTTGTTTTTATAAATTACAAAATGATTTAGAAAATGAGTGTGTCTTGAGTGATAGTAAACTGATTAAACATAAATTGAATGGAAGAAGCAAAAACCCCTCCCTCCCTGATCCATAATTAAAGTTTCTGGTTTCAAAAGATTGAGAAGGTTGAACTAGTGAACAAAATCTGGACTGAAAAGGTAAGGAATTACAGAGAGCCTTAGCTTTCTGTACATGTAGCCCCAAAAGCACACAAATGGGATAGAATTTGTATTTTGCACAAGGGAAGAATTATAGAGAAGGGCTCCAAGCACAACAGGATTAGCAGCAGTGTTTTAAGGAGTACCAGAAGGAAACAGAAAGCTTTCAATGGGAGGAAGTATTTATTGGAAAGAAAGCTACATGCATAGCTGACAATAGGGATTAAGTGAGAACAACCAGAGTCCACCAGACTGCAAAGTAATGAAAATAAATTGTAAATGATTCTTCACTCATATGAAACCAAAAGGAAAAGCTGCTGCTATGTAAAGAAGGAGGAGCAGAAACGGAAAAAAAAAACAAACAAAAAACCAAACCTGTAGGGTCTTTGCATAAGCTAAACTTTGTTTTTCAATAAGAGTCGTGTTGGCAAACCTGATGTAAAAGGTGGGATAGCTAAAAAAGGAAAAAAGTGGTAAACTTATATAGAGCTGAAGCAGGAGAAAAACAAAGGAGCTAGATGCACCCATGTTAAAGCAGCAGCTAATGTCTGCCCAAGTGTTATATAAAAAACAAGGACAGGAAGTCACAAATTATTTCATGATGCTGCAAAGAAAGACCTAAGTTCAGGCAGCCTGATCCACCTTTAACAGCTCTAACATCTTACCTGCATTTAAAGACTGGGGAAGAAGAGAGCAACTCTTTTCCCTCAGTGTATCACCTGACCTGACTAGTACAGAAAGCTTCAGGAAAGAAATCCGCAGTAGAAAATGTTGACAAGAGAATTGCAAAATAAGAAAATAGTGACATAAGTAGAGAGTAAGATAAAATGCAACACAGGTTTGCTAAAGGTAGGAGTTGACAAACTTGACATCCTCCTTTGATACAATTTTCTAGACGAGGGCAACACAGCAGATCTCTTTGGTATTGAGAAAAGCACTGGATTTTGTGTTACACATGGCATTTCTAGTTAAAAGGGAAGGAATGAGGATTAGAATTGCATAGTTAGTAGCTATACAGCTAGTCCTACACAGATACAAGGGTTAGCAGGGCTGGCAGGTCCAAGTGCCAAGCCAGAGGGATGTCTGAAAACACTTTCTCAATGGCTGACCTGGCAACAACCTTTATTTTCATTCAGCAACCTGAGATACAGTAAAGAGGCCTGGTGAAATTTCCCAAGCATTACTTATTGCAGAAAATATTGTCAATATACAGGAAGATCCAAACACTGCAGGGCTACATCTGCATTAGTGTTTTCATTTGGAGCAGTTACTCTCCCTGTAAGCAAACATTTGAAAGAGTCAGTCCAGTTGTTGGTGGGGTCTTTGCTACTCGGGACCAGGCTAAGGCTAGAATGAGTTCCTCTCTGCTTTCGTTGTCCAAAAGCTTGGAACACAGGGGCCCTCAGCACAAAGAGATAGAAGCAGATTTGCTGGGTGGAACAGCTTGTGCTATTTGCTGATGCAGGTATAGCACCGGTATCCTCGAGGACTTCAGTCAGAGAAAAGATATGTAAAGTACACAGTTCCGGGTCATACATCGAAGATTAAGAAAAAACCCTTCATATTTGGAAATGCCAGAGGGGAAAAGAGGTTACTGCTTCATCAGAAGATGATTTTGAAACAGAAATGTAATACATTAGGTGTGTCTGCGAGGAGAGGGAACACCAGAGCAGACTAGCCCAGAGTAACCCTCATCCGCACCTTGGCTTGCCTGAATTTATCTCCTATGTTTGGGCTACCACATCCTCTGTTTCAGAGCCTCTCTGTCCCACTGCAGCTCTCAGCCACCTCTTCCAAGCAGGACTGAACGAACAAGTGAATAGCAGTTCAGTTCCTGGCAGGATGCACCCAGCAGCCCTTGTCCAACAGGGATCAATACTTGCCCTCTTGGAAGAGGGAGGAGAGGGGCTCTGCCACTGCTCTGGCGCAGTGCTGGCTGCTCCAGCCTCCTGGGGCAGATGCCGGAGGTGCAGGAGGCTCAGCTTTCCCCGCTGAATGCCATGTGCGGAGCTCGGCAGCTCTGCTTCAGGCACAGGGGAAATCGCCCAGGGCTGCTCAGGGGCACGGCACACGTGTGGGCCGCCCTCACTTCACTCCGCGCCTCGTCCTCCTCCTGGGGTCTGCTTGAAGTGCTGCGGAGGAGAGCAAACGCTGCCTTCAGGTTATTTTCCCTAAGAAAAGGGGTCCAGGCCTGCCTCCACCCCTCAGCGGGGAGATGCTTGTGAAATTTCCTGGTTCAGAGAGGCTGACACCTGCTGCCTTCCACCTGAGACCCAGTCTGGGCATCTGGGAGCAGCCAACAGTCCACACTAAAGCTCCGGGATAGAGTCTGGGTTAAAACACACTCTCCCAACCTAAAAAATACAGCACAGATGTAGTGACAAACTGAAAAAATGCTGCTGTGGCCTTACCCCATCAAAGGCCTGAGCAGACAAGAAGTGGAAGGCAGTTAAATGTGATGCAGAATTAAAAGGTGTCAGCACAGGCAGCCTCCCCAGACCCCCTCCCCTGCCTTTGTCTCTGAGCTAGTGATCCTATTCCACTTGCAGAGGGAGCTTCTGTTTATCTGGGGTCCCTGGAATCAGTCTGCAAAAAGACATCCATCCAGAGCCAGTATTATGAACTATTCAAATTCACCTAGTAAATTTTTTGGGGTTTTAGGTATACTTGAAAGTTATTTAAGAAGGAATCATTTTGATTCTTCAGTGAAGAATTTGTCAGGGTGGAAACCTCCCTGAAATCCTCTCTGAATCATGGAATATTAACCTACTTAAGCTACATTATGCTCAAAAGCTATGGTGCTGAATGACATGGAAAATCCAGAGGGAGCTAGATCAATCAGAAATTAAGACTTCCAGATGCCATTTTATAAATTAATGATTTGGTTTCCCATTTGTACAAGTGCTGATGTAAACAACAATTCTCAGAAACCTCCTAGTATAGAAAAAAACCAAAGGGCCCAGCAGCATATTTTACTGTTACAGTAGTTCAATAAATGCATTTATTGCAGTTCCTTGGGGGAGTTGTGCAATATGTATCATAGACAAAAACATGTTTTATGGGCCAAATCCTGCTTTCAAACTTCATTAGAGGCTTTAAACTGGCATAATGGAAAATGAACATGCTTCCTCTGAGATGTCCAAATCTCTTTTGAACTAAGGACAAAAATAGGAACTAAAAATATTTACCATCTGGAAGGCACACATAGTCTACAAAAGAAAAAAAAAAGATGCAAAGTAGCCACCTACTCATTAGAATTGATTACCTCTTCTAGATATAAAAAGCCATCCACCCAAGTTTTCTCCTTTTGGTACACTTTCCCACAAGTTATAACTGTGACAATAATCAAATGAGTGTTGACCCTTACTTTTTTGCTGAAATCTCACCTAGCTGATTTGAGTTGTCTTTATTAAAAGGGAAAGAGCTGTTTGTTCTACTTGTATTTGAAATAAATAATTTGATTATTTGGGAGTTCATTCTAAGGAAAGGCACAGATACCACCCCCTCTGAAATTTTGGTTGTCCAGTGCTGTCACTCCTTATGTGCTCAAGCGTGTACATACAGGTTTTGACTGGCCCTGCTGTATTGCTGTGAAGGGATTGAGCTGGCTAGAAAAGCCCTTAAAAATAAAATAAAAATAAACTGTTTAAGAGAAAAAAAGCAGAAGGATAAAGGCGTTCCCAGCTCTTGTCTCAGCACTGCAGGATCAGCCAATTGAAGTGTCAAAATAAGTTCACTGATAAAACATTTTATTATGTCCATGCACACTCAATGTCTAAGTAAAAAATTTGGACTGAAGTTCTAGAAACAATCTTTTCCTCCTAAATTTCTTCCCTTTAGTGCCACCTGAGAACTAAAGGCCTTTGTAACAAACTCCAGCTTCCAAAGGTAGAGTGAGGTATATTAAAGAATATTTTTTTTTGCTTTTCTGATAAAATGCCTTTATAACAATATTGTGGTAACATTCAGTTACTCCCTATGCTTATAGTCTAATAAACAGCTTAGAAATCACAGAGCTCTTAGAAATAAATATGGTTGTTTCAGTTACTAATCACAATCATTCAAACAGCTTTAAAAATACATGCTTCATGTTGCTTAATATGTTTAAGACCACAGTGAAGGGGGGGAAAAAGTGTATCCCAGTTTCCCAGGAAAAATAATTGCCACAGATGAGGGGTCAGTTTCTTCCCCTCCAGGCTCGCAACAAATCAAAGACATTGCTTGAGAGATGACTATGGATAAGTAGGGAAATAACTAGGAAATGACTAAGAAGCCTTTTTATTATGTCTATGAGAATCCAATTTTAAACTGATTACCAAAAGAAATAATATGTCCCTGCACCCTAAAACTGAGCTGTCTGTTCTCTATTTGAATAAATTAGGGCAATCCCAGAGTCAAGGAACAGTGTGTTGCCATTTGTACAACAGGGGCTTGAACACGGCCATACAGAATTCTGAGAAAAGCAGCAATGAGCCAATCCTCCCAGCTTGTCCAAGGGTACAGACAGAGTGGAGTGAAAACGCTGCTTTTTTTCTTCGCTGCTTGAGACAAAATATCTGGGAGAAAGCGACTTTTGTGCTCTCTCTGTGGAATGAGGGGAAATGGGAGACGGTGTTTGGGAAGGTTAGAAAGAGCACAAGCCTACAGAATGGCCATCTTATGTTTAGGATAATTATTTCCATTACTGATTAAACTACTGCTACTCACCTGCAGGTCCCCTGAAGAAGAATGGTTGCTCCATTAGGCTCACTTCCACAGACAATGCTTACAGAGCGTTACACAGAGACTGATATTAAATAAATCATAAGCAATCTGGAGGAAAGAAATTCAGTAAAACAGACCCCATACTGACCAGAAGATCCGCAAGGCTTGCTATGGCCTGCACACATTTCTACTTGGGGGCACCAGTTGGAGTCAAGCAAGAATCAACAGCATGACATTTACTCAGTGAAAAAATAAATGCAATAATCTCAGCACATCAGAAAGTGCGTCCACACAAACACATGAGCACATCAATCCTGCACTGGCAAGCGCCGGAACACCTGGCACTGGGATATCTTCTGCAGAGAAAGAGATGAGAGAGGCAGAGCAGTAAATACTGTTGTCAGCTCCTGAAGCAGATCATATCTGGGATGCTTTAGAGCCTCGTATGGAAGCAGGTTTGAGGAAACAAGCTATCCGCTAAGGATAGACCTCAGCTCCAAGTAATGTTCAGCTGATGGACAGCTACTCAATGGCATCCAGGTTCCAGTGGATAATTTCACAGATGAACCTGAAATAAACAGCAGGATTGGGTCAGTAATGAGTTTCTTTCTGTTGCTTTCTCAAATATGATAATGAAGCACCCCCAGTTTCCAAGGAGATTGGAACAACTGTTCTCTGTCTTACTGAGTTGAAGGCAGTCCTGGTTTATGGTCTGGGTATCGTCTGGAATCTACCCCTAAAATTGCCCCAAGTATAGGTAACTTGTTTTGTTTCAATGGAATTTTGCTGCATTAGAAGACAATTTTGGTTTATTCTGTAGACAGTCTTCAATTTATACCATCTTCTGAAAGCTAGTTTAACACTGTAAATTGTTTTCATATTGTCCTTTGCATACTTTAAAGAACTGAGGACGTAATCCAAAGACAAAAAATATCTCTGTTCCTGACCCACCCTTCTTCAAGTGTTTACTATTTTAGTTTCCTGTAAGCTTTGCTATGATAATTCCCAAGGTCAGACCTTCAGGACTACATAGGATTTAGACTGGAACCATTTTTCTCCCTGCATCCAAATTCTCATGCTCACAAAACAGCCAAAGCACTTTGGCTAGAACTTTTCAGCTCCACATGAAGGCACCGAATGAATTACAGTACACACTGTATTCAATAACAGTGAATACTTCAAAGCTTCCTAATAACTAGGGCATGAATGTAAAATGTGTTGCTCTGCACATCTAAGAGTTTTCCCCTTTCTCATCATGTTCTTTGAAAAGGTGGCTTTATTCAGATTTTTGTGACTGTTCTTGTTCTACAAAAGCACTTTTAGGATTTTATTGAGGTTTACATACACCAGTGTTCAAGACGAAAGGCTTTCATGTCAATTATTAATAACAAAATCTTTCATCTGTCTATTTAAAAAAATAAAAACATGATCCTTTTTATCCTCATTTTGATGTTTAATTTAGAATGAAAATCAAACTCTTTAAAAAAGTTTTCCTCACTATCACAAGGGAAACTATGATGTTTTTAAGAATTCTCTCTATGAAGATAATGCCTACTAAAAATAAAATGGAAAATAATAAAATAAAAGGCTTAATCCTTTTTAAAAAAGTGTTGAGCATATTTGATGATTTCAACAGGAGTGGAAATGAAGTCAGGATCTCATGGAATCAGAACACAAAATGCTGTTTCTCCTAATGTATTTGGAGATAATCAGTTCATTGCTTAGAAAGACACTCCAAAGGGACTTCAAGAGCTGTAAAAAATGGAAATATTCCTGATTTAAAGAAAACCCTCTTTGGTTTGACATTTATTCCTTCAAAACCTCTCAACAAGACCATGGACTATCCCCATATTACCACAGAGCATGAGGGCTTGTCCTGTGATGACCTGGAGTCCTGGTGCCCTTGCCATGTTGCAGTGTAATTGCTCATTGGCAGACAGCTAAGCCTGTAGTACAAGCAATTAAAGTCACTGGTGCCCCTCAAGAGTCATTTCATAGCCCTTAGTGGAGCACTGCTGTCCAGGCCCCTGTTCAGGACCTGTGTCTGTCACATTTCATGGCATTTTAAAATTTGAACTGCAGGTGGATTCTATTTCATTCATTTTTATTTCTGCA